>JAOVVI020004671.1:0-17360 GCA_028571085.2 Nepenthes alata
AAAGGCTAAACAATAAGAACACAGATAATCATTGAAGTCAACAAGCACTCACAAATTTGCAATCCGAGACATATAATATTGGGGAAATAGGCCAATATATCGACTGCATTGGCTGATACATCAGGTATATCGACTAATATTCTGAATATCAACTGATATATTGTGATATGATACCAATACGACACCGTATTGCGATATAGTCGCGATATCGAAAAATATCGGTATCGGAGGCACAATATTAATTTCGAAGAAAAATGGTCCGCAATGTTAGCGAGAGATAGAGAGAGAGAGAGAGAGAAACGTAGAACAAACTAGAAATACAGCTTCAGAGTTTATATTGAAGGCACTCCTGAAACACAAATTGATAGCAAAACGGTGCTGAGAAGTATGATTAGTGCTTTTTTTAACTAATCCATTATGTATGTTCTTGTCCAATCAAATACTGATTGAAAAACACTGAGGTACAAATATATATATATATATATATATATTTGCAATCATGGTTGAAAATATTAATATCGATAGTGGTCACATAGGCATCGGACTTATTGGATAATATGTATCTACATAAGATATATTGGACGGAAAAAAAATCTTGAAAATCATAAATTTATAAAGTTATATCAGCGGATATTTTAAAAATAGGCCAGTACATAAACATATCGCAATATTGTTACGTTATTGAAAAATATTAGTATTGAGGGGACTCAAATACCGATAAATATTGGCCGATATTTCCATCAATGTTTCCAACTCAACCCATATCATGTTTTTCCAAAAATAGTCATTTACTTTTTGATTTTTTCTCCCAAGGACTAAAAATCAAAATCAAAATTCAACTATGTACATACCATCCATTTAACTCTCTCAGGCACCTGATTGCCTGTCTACCTACCCTTCTTTGCAACAAACACAGGCCTAATATTCATATACTGACACCAGTTCCTGCATTTGTAAGCATCATTCAACTAGATAAATGCCTAGAAAAAACAAAAAAGAAATGGGATAAAAAGTTCATGCCGTGACAATCTTTAGAACCAAAGGTCACTCGATTAGTATTGACAATCATGCTTACTTTTGCTCGTCTGAAACTTTTACCCATCCTCTTACTCCAGGCATGGAAACGGATGGATGCAAATGCTGCCCCCTTCTATTCTGCTTTATTGCCACAGTTTCTGAATTTTATCTCTGAGCTCCAAAAGTCATTTTAACATCAAAGAACAGCTGGCTTTAGGTCCGTATTCCCATAGAAACTGCCTTTCTAGGCATGTTGTGTGCAATAATTTGATTCACAACTCGTCTGTCTTCAATGCAATAACAGCTATTTTCCAAGTTTCTATAACATTCTTGAATTTCATGCAAATATTGGCCAATATATATCAATATCGAGACCCTTGATATCTATATTTTTCGATATCACAATAATATCACGATATATTTTAATATTGGTCGACACGGCTCTGTCAATTCACAATTTTTAGAAAATTTTTTCCGTCTAATATAATCCGATACCGATACGTATTGTCTGATATCGATATGAACGCGACCGATATTGATACCGATATTTTTCATCCATCCAGATCCCCCCCTCCAATTTCTATATGTATAAATTACTTGGGCCTCTAGTGCCTTGCTTTTGTTTAACACGGCTCCAGATGAAAGGAATCCCTCGTATATGCATATGCTTTCTCCTAGCATATTCTTAGGTATCACCAACATGGAACTCCACTACACTTCAATAGTAAACACACTGATTTTACAGTGTTGTAGCCTCCAGGCATAGGGCAATATAACCTAGCTGTCCATGATCTAATCCTTGAACAAATTTTCTCCACAAGTGGCTCCCACTTTTTCCTCTTTATTAGTGGTACCTCTGAATATTTCATAAGCAGCTTTGGAACTTCAACATCTCCCTTCTCTGATCCTCATTTCTTAGAAGTATACATAATTTGTTTTCCTCATAAGCATACAAACCAGCTGCTATTAAAAATTGTTGTAATTGCTGATGCAGAAGCTCAACTAATGTATCAATTAACATCAGCTGTTGATTATCAGCATCAGATGGACAACCTTCAAAGCGATCCACTTGGTTGGTAATTTATATGGGGATATCATCAAGCTAGTTTAAAATTTTGGGAAAATATTTATGGGGGCAACAGAGAAACAAGGGGAGAGTATCCCTTCATATCAACACTTCTACTATGCTTTTAGTATGAAGGTAACCCTATCATTCCAATTTTATGACATTAATTAAGAAAAATGAACTGCTTAATCAAATTTCTATATTTATCCAGGAAATCCAAAACTTAGAGCATCCAACCAACAAAAGGCCACTCAAGTCAATCGTAAGCCTTCCTGAGATCTACTTTCATGAGCGCTCTAGTTTAAAAAGTTCCCTTTTGCAATTTGTGAGCTGCTCTTCATCCAGAATCACAAAAAAAAAAAAAAAAAATCAGAATTGATCATAAGCAGAGTAAATAATCAGAATAACCCACTCACAAGATCACTGTGACAAGACCATTTTCACACCCAAATTACTTATCACTCTCGTACTCCATGTGACAATCTGTCCAAGATAAGAAATGTGAAGAATGAAAGCTCAGTTTATGAGGAACTCACTAGACTCACTACTAGCAACAAGAGATCTTTCCTTAAGTTGATCCCAGGGAGGACAAGGGATCAGGTGGCCATTGTTTTTTGGCTAGTGACCTACTCAAGGCATTACAAGTGGTGCTTAAGATAGACATAGCCAAAAGTGTTGAATGGGACTAAGTGCTACATCATGTACAAGAAAGGTAATGGGGGAGCCACATCTAGGGCACATAACTTCAATTTTAAGATCTCACACCACTTGGAATGACGATCAAGTCAAACAAGGACATAGGGATATGAGGGAGGGGGGGATGTTGACACCCCCCCCCCTCCACATTGGAGATGCAAAGAATGAAAGTTCTATTTAAACGGACCTTAGTAGGCTAACTACAAGCAAAATCATCTCTTCCCTTTTATTGGGCAAAATTTAAGACAAAAAGATCAAGAGGGATTGGTTGGTTGACCAATGGCTTGCTCAGGGTGCTACACACAAGAACCCCATTAGCTTCAACCAGTTAAAAGCCCTTGTGAAGCCTTGTAACTTCTTGTAAAAAGTGTCTGTCAAACCTTTTCAAAGCTTATTCTATTGCCAGTAAACACCTCTATAGTTGAGAGTTTTTTCTTTCCTTTTTTTTTTTCAGCACAAGTAAACAGCTTGTCAAGAATAAGTTTTTAGCTAAAATAAGTACATCTTAATTTTAAGACTCTTTACATGTAACTAAAGACAAATTATACTAGAACAGTCAATAGAAAGAAAACAAGGCTGAACCCATAATACATCTCAGTTTTTTCCTTTTGTTTCTAAAGCCTTTTTCTTCAGAGGGCTTGGCCTAATCTGGGGTAGACATCAAAGTTAAAATTGCTGAATTTTGTTGATTGAGACACCTTACTTCACCATAAAAATGAATGCCAAAATGCTAAATAGAAGTGCCATAAAATAGAACCTGAATTGTTAAGCCAAGATCAAGTATTCCATTATTCAATCGTTCTCGAAATGATTCAAGTCCCTTCCTTGATATGTAACTGAAGCGGTGAACGTCCAAATCTATTTCAAAATAATTGCAACCCTGAGAGAAAACAATAAATATAATGAATTATTTTCTCTATAAAGTAAATATTGTATAGATTGATAAAAATATCAATAATGGTATCGCTCCTCGGGGCCATATTTGTACATATCAGACAACAGGTATTGACATCAAATATATCAAAATAAATAAAATTTTTGAAAATTATAAGTTAACAGGGATGTATTGGCTAACATAATAAGCTAAATATTGGAAGTAATGGCTAATATTTTGAATATTAGCCAATCTTTTGAATGTTGAATGATATATCGTCAATACAACAATATATCACGATATTGTCAAGGAATTGAAAAATATCGGTATTGGAGGGCCCAATATCGATATATATCAACCAATATTTTCATCTATTATTGTCTTCCTTTTTCATGGTAGCAAAACTTGAGCAGTAATGTAATGGTCACGACCAAGTGCTCTAGGTTAAGTTTTTGGAGTTTCAAACCGGGGATGTCACTAAGGTCCAATTAAACCTTTCAGCTAAATGAAGCAACACAAAAGCACACAGAAAAGAATTATCATCTTATCATTGTTTTCATTTAAATCAATCACAGGAATCTGCACTGATGCATACATGCTTTCCAATATAGAACTATTAAACTAACCCTAGATGATTACGGCAAATTAGATAGACAGAACTAGATTCTCTTGTGTCAATTGATAATAGCTTGTAAAATATTAACTACAGATTCATGGGAATGATATGAATTCTGCATTAACAATCAGCTGCTACTGGAAGTCTGGAAGACTGACAAAGAAACAAGTAGTCTTCACCTTATAGAAATTGTGCTGGGGGCGTGAAAGGACTGGTTTTTCATTATATGCCTGCACAAGCTTTCTTTCAGCAGAACTCAAGCTCAAGTCTTCAGGATTGACCACCCCAGCAATGATTTTTAGCCTTTCTCTAAATGAAACCATAGTTTCTTTTGCAAATCCCTTAAGCTTCTCCATATCATCATCTATCAATTTCTGTGGAACAAATGAATCAGCAAATGAACCATTCATATGCATATACACATAGCTAGGGGTGTTCACTGTTCAGGTAACCAAACCGTGAACCCTTTTTTTAACTTTAACAAGTCAAACCTGTTCAGCAAAAATTGAAACAGTAACCGAGTAATTCAACAGGTTAACCGATTTTAAACATTATGACATTTCCACTAAAATCATAAAAAATATAACTTATATAATATAATATTTAAAAAAACTCATATAATATAGTATAATTACAACTTTGAATAACTATATAGCAACCAAAAGCCAAAAATATAAGTTTTATATAACCATAGATATTCATCTTTCTCCACTTCAAATGCCTTGTAAATCTCAATCCACTCAATCATTAATATTAATAAGATTATACTCATTTATCAAATAAAATATTTCTATAAATAACAAAATAAGAAATTATATAAAATTTATTATTATTTTTTTACATTTTGGTATATATACATAAATGTACATTTTTACATTTTTTGAACTTCTAAATTCTCAAAAAAATGAAGGAAATATCAAATCCATTATAGCTACTTTTGCCTGGCATAGCAGAATTACTCTATCAAAGAAGACTTTAGAGCTAACCAGTGGTTTTGGTACACATGCAAACAGATTAGAGAAAGGTCTTTCCCTTTTTTCCCAAAAAAACAAAAATTTCATGTTGTGTTGGGTGTAAAAAAATTGGTGGAAAACAGTGGGAATATAGTCTAATTCCACTCTTTTGTATCTTTGGACCATCGACTGATGCAACAGTAACAGTTCCAACAAAAGAAAATGGAAAGAGGGGTAGGCTAGAGAGGGCTAGATGGGTAAAAGCCACAAATTTTACTTTAGCAAACGAGAAAGCAGAAGCAACAGATACAATATCATTGTTAACAAATTAATAATACGCAGTACAGATGTCAGAGAAAAATAACAAAAAAGGGGTGGCCTTGTGCACAAGGCTCCTACATCGTGGGGCCCATGAAAGTCTGATGTAAGTAGCATTATCCCTGCATTTTGAGAGATTGTTTCCATGGTTGAACTCATTACTAGATCATCAGGAGGAGCCCATGACAGGGCAATTAGAGAACGACATCTGAAAGGATGAAAAAGAATTAACCAGAATACTAAAATAGTAACCATCCCAAATAATAATTTTATACACATCGAACAAATAATCATTTCCTAATTTAAAGCATGATGATCAGAAATTGAGTCATAGACTTCCAGATGTTCTGGCCACTTCCTCTCAAGCTCAAGGTGGAATCTCAATGAGTTTGCTCTTTATCTTTATATCAATACAGCAACTTTACCTCATTGTCATTTTGTAGTAGTGAATCTTGCCTACAAGGGCAATGATCAATCAACCAGACAAAATTACAAAAATGAAAGAGAAATCACTTGTCATGGGTCTAAAAGCTCTATCCTATATGTCCTGAAGCAAGCAACATTTCTGATCTCCCTTTACTAGCAGCTAATATTGAAAGCAAAAAAATAAAAAATAGCACCCCAACAATTTTGGTATATTGTCACCACAGCAAGGTAAACCCACAACTTCATAGGATTTGCAACACTATAACTGAGAAATTTGTAAATGAAAGAGAATTCTTCTCTTCTACTAGCCCTATTTAATTTTTTTCCTCAATTTTACAAAAAGGATCTTTTCAATTGTACAGTCTTCTTCCTTTTGTACTCCTTCAGTAAGCATAACAATATGACTATAGTAGTTCACTGATCCATAAGAAAAGCTAAACTATAAACTATGGAGTTATTGCAGATTAGTACCTTCATTTTTATCAAATACACACCACAATTCCAAATCTAAAACCAGAGTATAACATTATAAAAGCAGCAAATTGAAAAGTCAATCTTACACCAATACCGCCGATTCACTATGACATTTTTGATGAGTTTGTCATTTGAACTACCTTAGGTCCAGAACAACGCCCTAGACAACACACTTACCAAAACACATGGTAGAATGTTCACAACAACAAAGGGAAAACAAGACAAGTAACAAAAAAAAACCCCACACCCCTCCTCTCTTTGTGATCCCTCTGTATCTTTTTATCTCACCCAGATGGCTGTTATTTGGTCCACATACCAACTTCCGCTGCCTGCCATCATCTTCCTCCTCCACAGGCAATTGTTTCTCTATCTTCTCCACCTCTTTCAACATCTCTCCATTCACCCTTTCCATCTCTCTCTGGTCTCTTCCCTAGTTATCACTCTATTTTCAGTGAATGTCTTCCCTCCCCCATCCCCCAAGCCACCACGCACTTGAGGATTTATAGATTTCAACCTGTACTCTGTCTTCTGAAAAATAACCCAGACAGAAAAGGAGATGGAAGCTATCCACAAATCAAGAGGTTTCATGCACTCAATACTAACACCTTTCGATTTGTTCACTTTAAACTACTGGACCACTGTTAATGAATCCACTCAATATCAAGCTTTTTAGCAGAGAACTACATTTTCCTAGCAAAATAACAAAAGTTACCTTTAGGCTTTCCTGGAATTGGGAAGACATATTTTTCTCGTAACTTTCAGAAACTTTGAAATAGAGTACAAGGCTCATCCCTTCACCATCGCTATCTCCAAGGAACATTGCAGCAGGATATGTTGGGAACTACCACAAAGTGCATAATTATAGAGTAGTTACAATCACAATCAAAATAGCTAAGTTGTCATAAATCAAGAACAACAAATGTATCATTTGTTGCATGAACAGGCAATCACGGTTCAATTCTGCCCAAAATCCAAAATATAATATAAGGGATGGGGGAAAAAGTTGAAATACAAGGGAAGCCCAAGGTACCTGGATGTTAACAATAAGGAGTGGAGGAATTTTCCCATCAGCTTTAACCGAAGGAAGTTCAAGATGCTGAGCAATGTGATTAATCTTTCTCTGGCAGACAAATAAATCAACACCAATGGGCTTATATGGGCTGAACTCTTGAGCTGGTGATTTCCGCTTGTCTCTGTGAACCAGATCATCAATATTTTAATACACTAAAACTAGATAGTAGATTACTACTTCAGCATGCCCTCATCATAAAGAAACACATCAACAACAGGAAACAGCATACTTAAAGTAGTTCTCGCCACGAAGCTTAAATTTTGAGGGTGAAATCTCAGCCCAGCATCCTGGCATAAGCTTTTCTCCCACGGAATATGGGATAAGAAGTCCTATTCTAGGTCGATACAAGAATTTCTTGGATGCACCTGAATGAGATTATGTGAACTGATCAGCCCTGTTATCTAGAGAACTAAGCTGCATAGCAATAATGATGTTTACCACACATGAAAAACCAAGTACAAACAAAAAGTTTACTAAGGTCAATGCTGCAACACTAAAAGATGAAATAATGGGACAAGTAGTCACATGAAAGATCATTTTAGATATGGCTGTTTATAATCGTTTGGGCACTTGAAATGTAGGCTTGATGTTTTTCCCTCCTTTTTTCAAGGGAAGTTACGAGTCAGTGTACTCCAGATAATGTTGCAATGGCAAAATATAATTTGATGTATGCAAAAGGCAGAATGAATGGAGAGATATGCCTAGAAAAAATGGACATGAGAGACTAAAGAAATATTAGAATACATGTCAACTTTTAGAGGATATTGCAGATCCCATGCAATTGGAATTCGATGATGACAAGTTCAAACAAATAGTGAATGGGTAATATTACCATATTACAATGGTTCAATCTAAAAACACAACTTTTCTTAAATCAAGCAGCAACCACCAAACCAAGAAACCACCCTTCCATTAGTTTGAAGAAATCAGAGATACAAAGCTAACTAACTGAGAAGATGCATTGTCCGAGTGTAAAGGATATTCCCAAAACTCACAAAGAAAAAAGGACGTGGATGAGGCCACAAGGCTATATGTGTGTTTTCATCACTGGAAACAACTAAAGTTATAATCACAACATCAATGAGATTCCATATATAGTTTAAAAGTAATTCCCAATTGCATTTTGTGCATGTGTATATAATTATCCATTCAAAGATCACGAACTCAAAAGAATTTTTTTTTTTTTTGGGTTAGGCATCAATGAAATCAAATTAAATCAATGCTTAACATACTCACCAGTCTCATCTCCATCACAGGATCTCCTTTTAAAAGAAAGCCTGATAACTGCAGATTTCATTTTTTGAACTTGGGGACCTGAAGGCATGAAGTTCTTGTCCTTGAAGCTCAATGAAGGAAGTAACCGACTGAAGCCAGCTTTTAACATGTTCCCTTGAGTCTTCTCTTCAGAATCACGTCTCACCTCCTTTAAACAATTAAAGCTCCCAAGAGAACGGTCCAATAGCTTTTTTGTTCTGGTACAAAACTCATTCGCTTTTCCTGAGCAGAAAAAAGAATCCTAAAGATGATTAACTTCAAGCACCAATCCTGTTGGTTACTGACAATAACGTATGCTCTTGGTGCATATGACTTACCACCATCTAATTTCATAAAACTTCCATGGTATTCTTCATACTTACTTCCATTATCCATGATACATGATGCAGCTTCGTATTGGAGAACTTTGCCACTAGTGGCATTACAAATGCCAGTGCCTATGGTGGGAAAACTATCTGCACAAAGAAAATATACATGTAGAATTAAATTGTAAAAAAAGAGCATGGTCGACAAGCCTCCAGTGATAGAAGCAAGTCTAATCTAATGGGCAGACCCTGCACTAGAACTACATTTTCCCTTCATTGTGCTGACATCCTTATTACAGCATATTTTCTAGCAATCAGTGACCCAATCTACAAGTGAAATGAGATATGTACAGCATATTCTAGTTTGTTGCTGAGAAAATAGGATTTGGTATTGTATATTAACAAAGAAATGCTGAAATAAATTACATTATCAGACTTGAAGATGCAGTCACTAAGACTAGAAACATGATTTGAAATAAAACAAATTGGACGAAACATAGCCCTCTTCACAGCACCACTGAAACTAAGCAGACCCCTCCAGGTGTAGTAAGTTTCTTCTATATCATGGCTCCTTTTAAGGTCATTATTGCCCAAGTATAACTCTGGCAGCAGCCATTACCTAGCAATATTATATGGAGAGAGAAAAGAAAATCCCAGAGAGAGAAAGAAGAGAGGTTAGAAGTCCTTTACCTCCATGCACACTACTATATTCTTCATCTGAATCGGACTCCAATATACTAACTGAGTCGAACCATGCTTCCTCTTGGCAGATAACTGCAGATGAATGATATTCTAAAGTCACACCTACCCGTGTTCTAACTTGTTTACACAGTTCAATAAAGACAATAGAAAGTTCACGCCATTACAAAAGTTAACACTCCCAACTACCAAGGAATGTGCCAACAATGTGTATCAATTATCAAGCCAATCATCTCTCATGTAACGGCTTGCATCTATGACAACTTATGAAAGTAACGTAAAACAAAGGGAACTAAAGAGTCCACATGGAGACAATATCTACGAACTATTGGGCTTAATGTCAGCCATGGTGCAACGATAATGCTCCATTTTTATGACCACGGGGTTGAATCACCAAAAAGGTTCTGACTAGATTGTGATATGCATATGTGCAGGCATACATAGAACACAATGCATGTGTTAAAACTTACAACTTACATATATTGTGATATGCATGTAATGGCACTTGCTCAGTGAAAAAAGTTATAAACATAATGTACTTGATTTTTCTTTAAGAAAATGTGAGTATATGTGTGCTTGAAAACAATGAACTTTCGCATTACATTAAATTAAATGCATTCTGGTTTACTTTAATAGCATGTACAAGATCAAAGATATTCAAGCAAATATGTCAAATTCACCAACATAAATTTCCAACAACAAGATAATACCGACAATATTAAAACAAAGAAGACATAACTTATTTCCTGACTACCTGCCACAAATCAGCCAAAATTAGATTTGTGTTGCATACACCACGGAAAACATTTGAGAATCTACATGAAAATCTACCCAGGAAAAGGTTAATATTTGAAGTGAGAAGAGAATCATCAATATTCAAGAACCTATCCAACCAATTGGTTAATAACGAAAGTACATATTTGGGATTTTATCTTGTACATAATCCTAATTGAAAACTCATAAATAATCAGGCAGTACCTTAGCAGGAATATTTTTAAAAAGTAAAATATAAAAAACCCAAAAACACAAAGTCAAAATAAAAGACTCTGGTCAGAACCATCGCCAGGAAAAAGGATTGCTTTTAAGCAAGTTGTTTAATTATCAAAGACATCCTGCGCCAATGCAACCAAAATGATTTGATACATGATCATCTTCTCAGGTAAGACTATGGCATCTTTAAATACTAAGATCCTAATAAAAACCAAGAACACAATGACAAAGAAGAAAAAGAGCCACTTACCATTAGCATCAATTTGACTACGTTGCCACTGCAGCTGGGTGAGATGGAATGTTGAATTGGACATCTCCGATCTTCGGCATGTAGTTGTTTCACTCTTTCCAAAGTCCATATGAACAAATTGGCTGACAGCAATATCAGTTACACAGCTGCCCAAATCACCATTCCGTTTTTTGGTTCCATCAGAAGCAGAGTTTGAAATCTTTGTATGGCATTTGGTGGATCGGTGGTGAACTTTCTTGCTTGTCTTTATGTGTTGGTGTCTAGATGGTCTAGAATAGCAACCACCCATTATTACACCTTATATTAACAATTCCCGTACACTAAGGAAAATTGCCCTCATGTAGAATGCAAACCTAAAACAAAAGTTGAACTTGCAATGAGCTCAATCTGCCAAAAATTATATCAGCAATTAAAAGATGCACCCAAACCAAGTTCAGCCTAAAAAGGTATTGAGAGGCAGTATAGATCATCTTTGATTTTGATGTACTCCAAGTAGCACAGGCTCCAATCAAATGGTTAAGAGATCACCTAGTTGAATCCTAACACTGCCAATAGAATTTTCGTCTAATGAGATGGGTTAGGTCATGTATATTGAATTCTTTTATACTCCATTTTTTCTTATTTCTTATTATATGTGTGTGTGCACGCATGTGTTTGACTAGGCAATCAGACAATAAACTCTGCATCATGATATTATAAAATCAATGAAATTTTATGCATCCCTATTTTACTATTTGCCAAACTTGTAAACACTGACTCCACTGAGCCACCATTTTTGCAATAGCTTTGGAACCGCTTGGGCTCTAAGGAAGTAATAGGTCGTGTAGAAATTATGAAGATTCTTAGGATATTCCTCAACTTACTAGAACTCAGCTCACTTTTCAACCAAAGGAAATTCCTGAAATGGGCTCAAGATGAGACTTCCCCACAAAATAGCATAATATGTACTAGATAAAGCAAGCTACATAATAAGATTGAAGGTCAACGCATTATGTTAACTTACTCAATTAAGCACCGGACTTCGAACTTGAAGTGGGAAAGGAAAGACAGCACAGACTTTCAGTTCCAGTTATTAAAAATAAATTCTGGCTACTAGTCTGGACAGAAAGGAGGAAGGGGATATTTATTAAGCAAACTTGGGGCTGCCGCCCCAAACCCGGTAGTTCTCCTATCTCTCTCGTCTGACGGAGTGCTCCCTAGGAAACACAGGAGCACTCTTGGAGAAGGGACAGACTCCTTTTCATTCTAAACAATATAGGGGACAGACTCCCTAGGAAACACAGAAGCACTCCGGGGGAGACCAGAAGACGAGACTTATGAGTTATTCTGCAGTTAAACTGTCCACAGTCTAGCTGTACAGACTACTTTTAAGGTTCTTCAAGGCTCCAAAACCCTGTTAACAGTATAGGGGTGGTGAGATAGAACTGAAACTCAATTAAGCACCAAAAGGGTAGGGTACTGGGAAAGCTAATGACCCACTATTCTTTATTTTGAATCGACAAACCTTGATGCCTATACTTAAAGCGAGGTATTTAGTTAGACCAAATGGGAAATTTTCACATGAAGATCATACAAGAAAGTGACGTTCCAAAAGAAAGTTCCAACTATGCACTAGAGATTAAAAAAAAAAACCCTTCTCAAATGAGGATAGTAGTAAAGGCATGTTGAAGAAACAGAGGAACAACACCCAGCATTGAGAGATTAATTCAAGTCTTTGTTTTCATAATCCTTGTTTGTGGTTGTCTTCTTCATTCTTGAACTTTTGGTCAGGTAAATTTTGCTTTTTGAACCTTTACTTCGCTCCCCATAGCTTTTTTTCTCTAGAACTTTCACTTCACTTTCCACTCTTGTCCAATAATATCAATATAATAGTCCACTACAAAGCCTAGTTCTAAATTCTTTTCCTTATTTACAATTTTGTTTTCCTTTGAAGAAGAAAATGAAGAACACAACCAACGACACCAATTATCAAATCAGGAGAAAACAACATTCAGCAATTTACCCCCTCCTAAAGACAAGTGCTGCTCTCCTCAAGAAAATTAATTTCAACACTCCAAACATCATGTGGAGTAAGAAAATGACCAAGTATATTGAATTGCTAGACAAGGTCTTCATTTATAGTGTACATAGATAGAGCTAAGAAAAGTATCCCTAACAATTAGATTTGCTATAAAGATAACTAACCAATTTCTGTTTTGACACACATTTTTTAGCCAGTTATTATTTCAAGTATCTGAAAATAATCTAGAAAAAAAACCAATAAATAATCAAGATTAATTTATCAGGTAATAGTCTATATTAATTGAGGAAGCTCAATTTTCTCTAACACATCCAAATGTGCATATTCTAGCGCAAAAAAAAAAAAAGGATAATTTCAATTTATTCCTTTCTAAGAAACAACATTATTGACATGAAGGGGGGGAATCTTAACATAAATTCCCTCAACTTTGCACTTTCAAGAAGCATCACAGAACGAGTGGAAAGGCAAGGTTCCATATCCAACCAAAGACAGAAACCTTTAAAGGGATGAATTACAAGTACATAAATAACAAAGAAGCCTTATATGTGATTTTCTATATAATATTAATCTTTAACAAGTCTAAAAATATATAAGACTTACTTTTGCGCACTTTTCTTTAATTTCCGACGTCAATATTTTAAATAAGAGATATCAAGTCAACATACACAACACCCCAAAATAAAAAAACAAAAAAAAAAAAACGAAGAACGCACAGAAGATCTAAATAAGAACGTCAAAGTCAATGAGAGAAATATTAACGGTGGAAATTGAAATTGCAGAAAATATTGTAGAAGTATGGGTTTTAATCCTTGTTTCATTCGAAAGAAAGAATTAAAGAGATATAGCTGATGGAGACAACTGGTGCTTATAAAATGGCAATTCTTTTGTTTTTCGACAAAAAGTAAGGAAATTTTCGGCAATGAAGTCCCCCAAAAACCAATATGGGCAGAGAGAGAGATCAACCAATGATTGAAAAAAACAACAATGCAGATTTGCGGACGCCTACTCAAATCAAATGCACCAACGATATAAAACTAAAAACATATATATGATGGGGCCGTCAAATAAACATGTAAAAAAATCACTTCATACTGGGACAGAGAAAGGACAAGATCTGAATACGAAGTATCACGGAAGATCAATCGTCGTCTCCCTCTGGCTATGGAATATCGAGATAGAAGGGAAGAAAAACTGTTTGCATCTCAGACAAAGGGTAATCGCAAAATGCAATCGCACAGCTTTTCTTTCTCTCCCCCTTTTTCCGATTTTCTCTCACCCTTTTGCATTCAGATTTCAGATTGTGATTGCCATGTTAGACTGATAGTTTGTCTTTTCCTTTCTGTCATCCTCGTTCCGAGATTTCGCATGGAGGACAGGAATGTAGATCCCGAAAGAGATGGCCGTCCTTCTCTCTCAGCTCGTCGTTTTCCCAACATGCATACTCGCCGAGCATCCGCGGAACGTCAACAAACCAACTCACCTCGGGGACTGTTAATCGCTATTAAATGATTAAAAAATTTTAAATTTATTTTATATTTTACTACGTATTTTTTGTCATTTAATTTTAACCTTTTAAATAATAAAAAATTATTTATGAAGGGACGATATAAACTCTGAATTTAATACAATTCGATTATACTCGCACATATATTTACAAAGAGAAGTACGTAAAAATCAATTTTTAAATATTATTTTGGCCTTTTTGTAAAATCTATTATGCAATTTTAGCTTTGATATCTATTATGCAATACGTAAAAAAATTCACTGAGATTTGCTTTAAACCATGACAAAGGCTTCTATGTTACAAACTCACATTAAAAATGTGCTTCAAGTTCTTCTATAAAGATTTGCTTTAAAAATGTGATTCAAGTTCTTCAATTAAAATAGTTATTATTATCCCTATAGAAAGGAGCTTATTTTTCTTTCTTTTTTAGTAAATAATTTGTGCATTGAGACACCCCTGGAGGTAAAGCATATGAGCTAGGACATCCCCAGAATTTCACATTACATACCATAAAGACAGTAACACTGAAATAGTGACACAAAAAACAATAATATAATTAAGTCAGGCTACTATACACTAAAAGTAGATTTCATCTAGTTGTGATGGATTTGTTGCCTTAGTGGTAGTTATTCTTATTCTTTTGACGGACTGTGTCTGTGATCTGACTAACTAATTAAGTCTCCTCCCGTAATCGCGAGTTGTGAAAAGTTTTTTTGATTGTGCTCTCTTCAAATGAAGTATGCCATAGCTGCTAGCCTGAGCCGAAGGGCGTAGGCTTGGAGAAAGTAGCTCACTCGATCATTCACTCAACCACATCCAATTACCCCATTCAATTTACTAGGCTTACCACAGTCCTCATGTAACATTCAATTGAATATTTTACTAGTTCTCTGGAAAAACCAATCACCATCCTCCGATGAGGATCTCAACATTTTTCAATTCTGTATCACCATAAGCACAGAGGTATTCATGTGTTAGGTTGGTATTTGGATGTATGGCACCTGCTGCACATCAATAACAAATTCATGTGGTGTACATGTAACTTTTGAAAGTTTTTTTGTGATTTTCTCGATTGTCATAACTATCCATCATCATTTAACCAATTTAACTTCCAACTACTTGTTTGAATTAATTACTCATGTGTTTTTCCTCTATTGTGCTTATTTATAAATATACATATGTTATCGATTTTAGAAAATGAAGAGAAAATACAAAGTTATAATAAATATCTTAACATCCTTATTAGTTACTTACTACAATAAATAATTAATAAAGATTTGATAATCTTATTGTTATTAGATGTTTTGAGTTTAATTTTCTAATGTGAAACATAAAAAAAATAATATTTTATTATATCATTGATATGATTCTCATGAATACATTTGTAAGAAGGGAGTCGTGTCATAAAGAAATCGATATTTGTAACACACCTTAATATCTAACATTTAAACCGTTCTTTGATTCACCAAATATTTTCGAAATATAAGATTCGAGTCTTTAATTTATAATAATCATAATTAATTAAGCTAATATAATTAAAATTGAGATTAAAGGATATAAAAATTTAGATTAAAGCGTTAAAAATTGGATTGAATGGCTCGGGCCTGACATAGGTTTAACATGCGTTTGAGCAAAAAAATCGATGGGTTAGTGCCTGATTCACGCCTAGCTGTGCCCGAACTTACACCGCCAATAGCTATGCGCCCAATACACACCTGAACTATGCTCGAGCACCATGTAGTCTATAAAAGACCTGTGATTTGGTTTTCAGTCATTTTCATGAAGAAATTTCAAAGAAGAGAAAGAGAGCTAAGGAGAAGGGAGAGAGGAAGCCTTAGGGAGTTTAATTCAAGTAAATTAAGATTATAATTTAGATAAATCAAGTTAAGATAAGTGTACTCTATATTCTAATTCTATTCATTTCTTATTTCTATGGGCATTTTTTATTTTGATACTCATCAAAGTTATAATTTTAAAACTAGTACATCTATTTTAATTATGCATGTTAAATTTTCATAATTTTTATAAAGTAATTGTATGAGAACTCAACTATGTATTTTAGTTTTATGCATCTATTGAAATTCAAATTTAATGATCGTGCATGTTTAATTTTGTAAAAAGCCATCTTCCATGTTAAAAATGGTAAAGTATAGGTTCTAAAATCAAGTAAAATCATCTACATGCCATTGTTTTTTTGCACCAAGCTGCTAAATTCTCTTACTGCATATGCTGTTATTGAATTTCTATATTTTTATATTATTGGAATGTACTTCTTGATGAACTTCTAATTTTTATATATCCTAGATTCTTACAGCAGTTTATGTATGTTTTAAATTATTAAATATATATTGGTTATATAATATTTTGAATCACTATTTAAATTATTTTAATATTTATTATAATTTTTAATTATTTAAATATATTAAATATTAATTAAATATTATAAACTTTTTTTAAAAAAATTAAAATTTTGGTGTGGCCTTGAAGTAAGCCGTGCGTGCACCCACTAGATATAATATATATATATTTATTTATTTATTTATTTAAAAAATGAAAAAGGAAAAACCGCAACCAGATTTGCGGCCGGTTTTCAGGAAAAGTTGAGAAAAGAAAATGGGGAGAGGGGATTCAGCAAGGGATCCGGTGAATTTGGGCCGTTGGATTGAAAAATCTAACGGCCCAGATTTTATAATAAAAAAAAACATAAATTTTATTATTATTATTATTATTTTTTAATATTTTTTTTATATTTTGATTATAAAAATATAAATTTTAATATTTTTTATTTTTAAATTTATTAATATT
>JAOVVI020004672.1:0-17360 GCA_028571085.2 Nepenthes alata
AGAGTTTAGATTTTAGAAATTAGAATTAATTATTTAAATTAACCTGCTTGGTTCGGGTTCATGACAGATATTGGATGTCAAAGTGGTTCTACTTTTGGTGTTAGGTTGCTATTCGGCTGGAGAGCTTTTTAGGCACCACAGTGAAAATCAGTCGGAGTGCCTTTTGAGCATTGTAGTGGAAATCAGCCGGAGTGAGTTAGTGGTTTGGATGCTGGTTATCAAACCAGCAAAATACACTTTGACCGACAGGGTGGTTCAATATGGATGGTCTATATATGGGTGCCAGCAGTTTAGATCTTGGTTGTCGGAATGGACCTTGACCAGCTTACTTAGAAATAGGGTGCCGAAGTGGGTTGCGGCTGGCTGTGTAAGAGAAGAAATGCTAGAGCGAGCTCGGACCAACTGAGTGAGAGAGGAAGTGCTGGAGTGAGTAGGACCGACTGATTGAGAGAGGAAATGTTGGAGTGAGAATGACTGGTTGATTGAGAGATGAAATGTGGGAGTGAGAATGACCGGTTGATTGACAGAGGAAATTTCGAAGTGAGATGGACCGGCTAATTGAGAGAGGAAGTGCTTGTTAAATCTAGAACCGGCTGATTGAGAGAGGAAGTGCTTGTTAAATCTAGAATCGGCTGATTGAGAGAGGAAGTGTTGGTTGAATCTTAAACTGGCTGATTAAGAGAGGAAGTGCCGGAGTGGGTAGTACCAGTTGATTGAGAGAGAAAGTGGCGGTTGAATCTTTGACCGACTGATTGAAAGAGGAAGTGCCGGTTGAATTTGGAACCGGCTGATTGAGAGAAGTGCTGATTGAATCTAGAACTGGATGATTGAGAGAGGAAGTGCCGGAGTGGTTTTGGGAAAAGATGGTACTGAGCGCCACTAGAGGATGGTCTTGGCATCGGCAACGTCGCTGATCACGGCGACAGCCACTGACGATGGGGAAGGCATCGATGGCAGTTCATGCGAACGCCGTCGGTGTCCTCTTCCTCTCCACCTCGCCTCAAAATTTTGGCCGATCACTTCAAGTTTGCCACATGCAAACACAAGACCAGCATCTACAAAGAGGAAAGAAGAATTTACCTGCCTCGATTTGTTGATTTTTCTTCGGTGATGGCGATGATGCGATAGTGGGTCTCGTGCCTAATGACTTCACGATTTCACTCCTTCTCTTCACGCCGCGGCACAAAACCGAGGGGAAAATATGGAGAGGGCTTCGACATCCTCCAATTTGGGGAGCGTTGTCTTCTCCAACGACGGCGGTGGCTGTCGTTGCTCACGTCGCCCTCTGTCTTCCTCTTCTCTTCTTTTTTCTTTTTCCTTCTTTCTCCATCACCTTTTTTTTATATTGGAGGCCAGCTAGAGTCGGTTTGATAGTCAAACCGGCTGTGGGCCGAATCGGTTTCTTTTGTACCATTTTTTTAAATATAAGGCCAAGTCACTTGTGGTCGGCTGTCAGATTACACGTCTGCCAACTTGACTTGTTCAAATTGATTTGTGGCACTTTTTAATTCATGGCGATCCATTTTCGGCGCTGGGTTTTATGGTTACTTGCCGGCTTAATGTTAGAGGAGGCTTCCTCTTGTTTTGCAAGTTGGAAGTCATCGAGGAGTTTGTCCTTCCGGGCTTTCATCCTTCAATCTAGGACCTAGTTGGCTTTCTATTTGGAATGAAATCCGATTGTTAAAGTCGACTTGGGTTTTGGATATCAGGCTGGCAAGTTTTCTGAGTCGAGCGCTTTCTTCACTTCTTCTTCTTGAAATCGTAGTGTGGGTGGTTGAAGAAAGAGCTCCCAATCTTCAATGACCACGTCGTGCGCAAAGAGCCTGAGTATTTTGGACGTATTGTACATTTGAGTATTGATCTCTTACATGAAGGGCACTTGCCAGTCTCATTTATGGCTATTTGCGGGATGATCAAGAGTGGTGGTATCCTTGGCAAGAGCGCTCATATGAGCCTTAGTGTTAATCAGTTTTGTTTTTGTGTTTTTGGTGGTAAAGCTGGCATTTTGGTCGCTTTTTACAGACAGTGTCAATATTACGTTCCGCGAATTCGAATTGTCCTACGGATTAGGGGGTTACGAATCAAATTTTTACGTTGGATTGATCTGATGTGGATCCGCTCTCCATAACCTCAAATTTGAACTCTACACAACACAACTGAAAATAAGAGGTCAGAGGACGGCAAAAATTACTCCCACCGTATATCCTCGGATACTCAAGTTAGAAATCTTTCTAAGAGAATAGAAAGATGCATGAAGAATGCGTGTAGTGATGGATTGAGGGTTCGGATGTACCCTCTAGTGGAGCAGCTTAGAAGTGTGGAAGGTGGGCCTCCTCGACAAAGGGTAAGAGCAGATTTTCCTGGATGATCTCTTGAGATGGAGGATTAGACTCCTCCCGTTATATTTTCTTGAGAGAGGACAAGGTTGGCCTCCTAGAAGGTAGGGATGCTCTTTCTTGTGATGCCTTTTGAATGGAGCACATGGCTTCTAGAAAAGGCTGGACGGAAGAGCCTTCTAGTAGGAGTGGATGGAGTGGATGGCGGAGTTTATTGGTATGATTGGACAGAGTCTATAATCCCTTTTTCTCCCCTCTTCGGCCTCCTTTTTGGATCATTCTCCCTCCTCTTTTGTGGGAATGAAGAGGTATTTATAGAGGTGAAGGGCGATTGGATTATCTGTATCCATTGACAACCACTCACGAACAGGATTAGACGAAACGGTTTTACTGTTCTGACCAATTGGTTTTGATAGATTGCTTCAATGTGTGAAAAGTGGGCGGCTGTGCTGTACGGCGGTTATTTTGCAGAGCCGGTTATGATAAATTGTATGGCACATGGGCTCGTTTTTTGGGTCATAATTGTTGAGTCGTTGGGCCGTCTTAGGGCTGAATCAGTAAGGGCTGTCGATTGGAGTCTATTTGAGTGTTTCTTGGGTTTTGAATTATGCTAATTTTTATTGGACATTTATTTTATTTGTGAGCCTTTTTCTTGGACCCAGTTTATCAAACTCATCATCATTATTTTTTATTCCTCACTTTTTTCTTAGGTGGATTAGTAATTTGAAGTATTAATGCCTTAGAGCCAAGATTCATTATTGGCTCTATGAAGGTCCGCATCTACTCGGCTTTATCTCTATATTATAAATATGTTATTTCAACAATTTAAACTTTTAATTTTTATATTACAATAAAGTAATTTTACTGTTATATCAAAACTTACCTTTCTCATAAACCGAAAAAAAGAACTATAATTAAAGGCTAAATATCATAATAAAAAATAAAGCTGAGAAAAATTATAATTAAAGTTCACATCTACTCAACTTTATTTTTACACTATAGAGATATTATTTTTACAATTTAAACTTTTAATTTTCATGTTATAATAAAGTAACTTTATTATTATGTTAAGATTTATCGTTCTCATGAGCCACAAAAGAGAACTATAATTAAAGGCTAAATATCATAATAAAAAAAAGCAAAAAATTCGAAAGAAAAAACATAAGAAAAATAAGAAATCACGTCTGAGCTGGAAAGAAGAGTACGTGAGTATAAAAGTCATTTAAGGGGAAAGAAGTCACCTTTCCAGCACTTGCCACATCACATGGGAACCTGCTATTTCTAATGATATATATATATAAAATAAAAAACAATTCTATTTTTTTTTTTTCCGTATTCCATGTCCCTCTTTTTGCATACTGCTAAGTTGGTATTCTGGGATTTGTAAGGTCAATGAAGAGTTATTGCAGCGGCATTGGACGCCGTTGGAGCTGCTGAAAATAGGCTGGAAAACAGCTTGTCAGCAAGTATAACATTTGCTGCATCTGTGGGGTGGAAGGCATCCCAAAACACAAAATCTCTGCGGTCGCTACACAGCTTTGAATTGGGTAGGCAGAGCCCGCCGATTGTTGTGTCCACATTGCAGCAAGATGTGTTTGACACTTTAAAACCTGCATATCATAGCAAAAGAGAGGGAAAAGACAGAGCAAAAATAGGAAATTATATACAATTGGATATTGGGATGAACTTTGCTGCACTGTATATAAATTTACTATTGGATTAAGTGAATTGGGTGGGCACCCTTATGAATCCACCCGACCCGGTTGTTGGTCAAAGGTGGTTATCTCCACCATTTGAGCAGAGGAAGGTTACTCCACCATGTGGGTAGATGGGAAGTCATCAATGACAGCCTCTATCTGCTTAGTCTTGTGGCTCTCTTATACAAATGGATGACTTCCATAAGAAAATATGAGGAGAGAATGAGAGAAATGAAAACAAATGATAGTAAGTAAACGAGAGAGAAAACCTTCAAAATTCTTTGAAATCCTTGGCTCCTAGGCTGTAAAAAAGTGAATTTTTTTCATCTGAGAGTATACTCTAATCTAGAGTTTAATTTTTTGAAAAAAAAACTCAGCGATTCAACCAATTTTTTAAGCTTTCTGTATATCCTTGAGTGTTTTTTTTTATCATATATATATTTTTAACTCTAGCATGTTCCTTGTTTTAAGATCGTGGCTCACCATAAGCTTGGGGATTGGTGATTAGATTAAGGACAACCGAGTAAGAATCTGCATGTGCAAATTCAGAAGCAGGGAGGTGTCTGTTAAGTTTGACAGCCAAGTTATATACTTGGGAATTGAAGTGCTGAATCCACTTGTTCACCATCCGCAGGCATCTGCCTCTTCTCGACCTCTCTCTCTGCGAAGGAATGCAGCCGAGGGGACCCAGCCCATGCAATACCACCTTCCGGGCTCCGAGTTCATACAGCCTCTGCACCAAATAAATTACAGTACTCCCTTACATTTTGTTGTTCAAATTGAGTAATCTTTCATTTGGTAAATATCATTGCATTTTAATAACCAATCAAAAGTTTTTTTTCTTACCACAAGCTGCTGCTCTAAAGTGGAGATCAAGAGTCCTGCAAATTCATCATGGGTATATTGCTGACTATCAGCCATAAATGGTTGTAAAAAGTTGTTGACATAGTCGTTGCTCCCTGAAAATTAATTCGAAAATCATTTTTAAAAGTCATCTTATATCAAAGTTATAAAAAAGAGATATACAGAATGATTGTGATCACAGATTTAAGTTCTAGAAATGAAATTTCATATAATGTAATGTTTATACATGTAAAATAATTTGACCTTCTTTTTAACCCTCTATATAATGAGGGTTTTTCACATCATTCCACTCTTCATAATTATTAGGCGTAAGTCTCACCAATTCCAACAAAGTACACCGCTTCCCTTAACAGCTTCTCTGCAGCAGCTTTTCCAACTTTGGCCTTGATAGCTTCTGTTGTTTTTCCAAAGCAATTGATTTGATCATCAAATGTCATTCTCTGAATCTAACACCCAATTAAAACAAAATACTGCCACAATCAATCAATAATGCAAATTTGTTGCACATCTATCCAAATCGAAATCGTTTAGCCGTAGGTGCCAACTGGTACGGTTGATAAACTCTCTCAATACAATTTTGAGAAACTCGTATTGATAAACCCACTCACCCACTGACACTAACAGATAGAAAATCACGAAAATCGGACGGCATAATATTTGAAGATACGATGATAAAGGAAAAGAAAACGAATATACTTACAAAATAAAGTCCGGTGTCATTGAGAATCCCTGCTCCTCCAGATGCGTAATTTACACCTCCAAGGAGTGCATTGTCGTTTGGCGAGAGCGATAGATATGGCGGGGCTGATGCAACGCCTAACTTTGCAGCTGCAATTTATTTTGAAATAATTAAAAGAAGTAAATGAGAACCCACATATAGATTAAAAATGATATAAGTCACATTATAAAATTAAGATTATTAGATAAGGTTATATTTTTTAATTCGAAAGTAAGCTTATCGTGGTAATTAAAGCATCTTCTAGTGAGTGATTTGAATGTTTAATTTTCAGAAAACCCATTTTTTTTTGTAGGTCTAAGCTTCAATCCGGATGGAAATTTATTTAGAAGGCATTGCCAAACTGTAAAAATACGTGCAATATTTCTCCTAAAGTCATACCTCATTCGAAATTATGTTTTTGTGACCCATTTTATCTAACTTGTGAAGCTGTGTCCATATAAATAATATCTGCCTGTTATTTATCTGTATACTTAAGCTGAATTAAATTACAGAAATCAAGATAATGAGTACAAAAATAAAGATACCAATGTTGAGATTGTTATATCAATGACAGTCAATATAAAAACACTGCAGTGAATTTTATTTAACTTATATACTATTTTCTCTGTATCACGTTCAAATTATGGATTAAATGTCAGTGTAAATAGCGAATGCAGGTGATGGATAAAGTAAGTTGAGTTATATGACAGCATACATATTATATCGCCAATGGTCCTTCCATTGGTGAATCTTCCGGTTGCTCTGCCACCAACAAAATCAATTCCATACCAAGGATAATTAGACTTTGCAAGGGAGTACTGCAAATAGTTGTTGTTCCCAACCTCTGCCAATGAGTCCCCAAACACAAACGTGACTGGTTTTGCTGACGCTGCTGCCGGTGCAGCTGCTGGTGTAGCTGCCGGTGCAGCTGCTGGTGTAGCTGCCGCCACTGCCAGTGCCACTGCCAGGTCGGCAACGAGTAACACTGCAAATCCCTGTATTGCTGCTGCCATTGAAGTGCTTAATGTTCTTAGTGTTAGAGAGGTTGTAGTTAGTCCGAGCATTTTTATAGAACTTTGGACGGGCTTTTTCATGAATTTAAGTCATGCCCAGTTCTGCAAGTTTGGGCTTGTTAGGTGATAATTTTCAAAACTATGGAAAATCTTAGTAGTTTGTTCAGGTGCATGAGAATGGTTCTGAATTTGGTATTGAAGTATGTGGAATTGCAAACTTTCTTGGTTGTTGTTTACTAGCCTTCATAAGTTGGCCAACAGCACAGATTTTTCCACTTTGCTAAATAATCTGGCAACAAGTTATTTATTTTAGGGTTTTTTTTTTTTGATCAATTGAGCTAATAACCAATAAAAGAAAAGTGGATGAGACTCAAATCTGTATCAAATAATACATATTAAATACCAACTAGGCTACCTTTATACAGTAATTTTTGCATTTACTTATATGGGTATTTAATCTTAGGCGTCGTTATTGTGGTTAGGCCGAAGAAAAGAAGAAAACTATGGCATAGGTCCCTAAACAATAAAATAATCCATTCACTGATGTGGAAATTTTTGAAATTCAGGAAAAATTTGATAATTTTACAAATTTATTTTAATAACAACTAAACATTATATCTGCTAGGTTATAGATCACTCATATATGGATCTCATATATATTTAAAGTGATGTTTGATAGCATATATGAGGACGCACGTGCGTTAAACTGATCTATCTAAAAATTATAGAGTGACGTGTGACTAATCCTGATTGCCGCATGAGTGTCAATTCCAAGTTGGAGGACTCCTAAGGAGTGCCCAAGAGGGCATACGAGCCTAATTTTCAGATTGTTCAATACTTAATATGTGCTTGAGAAGGTGCTCATGTGCTGATAACAGTGAGCCCTTGCTCGACTTGCACGTTTCAGGCGCTTAAGTGTCGTTTCTGATATAAATGTGCTTGACTTTATTTTAGGATTATCATTTTATAATTTTAAAACTTTGAACACCAACATTGTCAGAAAAAAGAAGAGAAAAAGAGAGAAATGAGAAAAAGGAAAGGTTTGAGTATTTGAGTGAGTTTTGAATTGTATTCTAATCTCCACTAATCTTGGATATGTTATTTTTAAAATTGGAAAGAACGTTTTATCAGTATTATTTCTTCTCTTTCATATTGTACTCGTTATTACTCAAACTTATTTATTTTAAGGTATTGTGTCATTATATTTATTGAGGTTTGTATAATCAAACGTATATTGCATAGTAGATATTTAGGATGCATAGTCTTGTAATTTTTTTCTCTTATTTACAAGGAGAGTTTTTCACGTAAAATTATATATCATTTATTATTTGTGATTATCACTTACTTGTTGTATATTATTGATTATTTTCTCACAATGCAAGTGAGCGGTCCGGTCCTCAACAATATCCCACTGAGTAGGTCGACCATATAAATCCATTTTCTATAAGTTCTTTGATTTAATGTAATAAACTATGAGGATACAATTACTTTTACACCATCTATTAATCTCATCCCTACATGTTTTCTAGTTCTAATTTATATTTTTTTCTTTCTTTGGTCTAACAGCTGGTAACTCATATTTAATATTAGATTTTTCTTTCAGCTTATATTTGAAATGTCTAAATCACTTTAAACATTTTGCCATAATTTTTTTTCTAAAGGTTCCCCTTTTATATATTTACAAATGTTATTAAATTTCATATTCTCTTTTAGTATAAACTTTACTTATCTATTTTAATAATTTTATTTTGTGACACTTAATTTTTTAATATAATATTATTTAATTGCCTAACAATCTGATGCATAAACTATCTGAGTCTAATAATCAACCTGTACTTTCTTTTAATTTTAGATATTTATTTCGATCACAAAACATACCAAATACAGTTTATTATTTTAACCACCAGATATATATTCTGAAATTTATGTATTCTGTGTATTCTACCTCTAAAATGTAGAATACATTAATCAAATTATTTCTTTGTGTAAAAACAAGACAAAGTATCATGCAAGCATTTTAGGAAACTGATTAATATTAACTAATACGACCTTATTAATATAGACAACAATAATGCAACATTATAAATAGTCATGCATAATAAGAATGCACTTAATTAATCTTAGTTATAATATTTATTTTTATTAGACTCAGTTAACTCATATTTAATGTTAATAAAAAAATTTTAAAAAATCCAAAAAAAAAAAAAAATCAAACCACGACTACTCTCATTCCCATCTTGGACGTCCTCCATTGAAAAAGAAGATAGTAAATCAACGACAAAAAAGTTTCAAAAGTATTGAAATACAAGTTTAATAAGAAAAGGTGTGAAAAATTCACATTATGTAAATTAAGAAGTGTTGGGTCCCAATTTATGGGCCCATAAAACACGGCCCAGAGAAAGGGCCCAAATGAAAAGTCCAAAGATATGTCCACGGACCAAGAGGACTGAACGAACCAAGAGGCCCAAAAGCCCAAACTAGCTCCTTACGCTAGATTGGCCTAACGAGCCCGAGAACGTGGGCAAGTGTCCTAAGAACCAAAGTAACGGTAAAGGTCTGAGATATCCCATTAACCAATAGGGGCTCGAGGATACTGCAAGGAGCTGACGACCTCAAGAATATCCGAGAAACGTCCGAAAATCCTAGCCCTCAGGTACGAGGACCAGGAGAAGAAGCCCGAGAATCTCAAGGTCTCAGAGTACGAGAAGTCAAGAAAAGACCCGAGGACCATTCACAAGGAACCAAAGTTCCTTTAAGTCCCTCTAAAAGTAGTTAACGTCCGAGAGCTACCTCCCTCGAACGGGTCCGCGAACTCACAAAGGGACAAGGCGTGCCACATAAGGACGAGCACAATCTCATACATGGCCGAAAGCGCCAACTAAGTAACTTTGCTATTACCAATAAGCACGCGCCATCATAATAATTCCAAACGGCTCTTGACACACCGTATCAGCAGGACTGGCGTCCCTGACGCACCATATCTATAAAGCAGACGTCGCATCCAAGGGGCTGGTGACAGGTGTCCCTGACATGCCGCACCAGCAGAGCAGGCGGATAGCCTCCCGTCCTTACGCAGGCTGCCACATGTCCTCTCCCCTAACAGCACAATTCTTTCTTATAAATACTCAGCCAAGACTCCTGCCTCAGGGTTGGTCTCTCTTCTTCTTCTCCCTAAAACAAAAAGAAGGAACGAAGGCTAAAAGGCTTCCCAATGAGAGAGCTTTCAAAAGAGAGAAAGGGAAGAAGCTCCCAAACCTTGTATTTTGTAAAAACGTTCGGCCATAGTGAAGCATTTCAAAGGCCTAGAGTCTCGTGGTTTTTTCTCCTCATTCAAGAGGAGGCTTTCCACGTAAAACCCGATTTCAATCTCTCCTTCTCTACATCCTACACTCCCAAGCACTTGTGTTGCACTAGATCCCCGGATCCGAAACGCTACATTGGCGCCGACTGTGAGAACGCATTGACAAAAGGCTCAATGCTTCCTACCCTCACAGAACAACCAGCGCTCCGAAGATGGCAAGCAAGCAAGCTAGCACGTCCACCCGGGAGGTGGGATCCTTCGACAGGTGCCGCCCATCCAGTAGCATGGCGAGTGGCCGCCCAGGCGCTACCGTGTGAAAACTAGTGAAGATGGACAGCCTCTCGAGAGTAGTCCATACTCTCTGCGAGAGGGTGGACGAGCAGTCCAGGGGGACGTACCCCAAATGTTTGTGGCCAACAGCGTCCCGAGAGCGACAAGCTGCGTAAGCTCCTGGCGAGTTGAGGGACTACCTCAACAAAAAGAAGTCCATGGCCTAAGCCCCAACAAAGAAAGGGCTCAAGAGGCTCTGGAAGACGGTCTTCGGACCCAAGACCGGCGAAGTGAGCCAGCGGAAGGAAGAGAAGACCCCCTGCCCCCGAGGACAGGGGAAAGGAAAAGAAGAGCTAGCGCCCAGCTGAAGTCCCAAGGACCGTCCAGGCAAAACGAGCCCAAACAGATTGTCCTTCGAGGAGACGGCCCATCAGGCCCACCTACTATCACTGAGTCACTCACTAGCATCCTGAGGCAAATCCGAGATGAAGAGTTCTTGAGATGGCCCAATGCGTTGAAAAAGCCAACGGGGGTGACCAGTGAGAATATTACCATTACCACTACAGTCGCGGCCATGACACTAAGGACTGCAGGACGCTCTAGGCGGAAGTCGAGAGGTTGGTAATGGATGGCTACCTCGATCGCTTCCTGCCATGACCCAGGCATGGCCCCGGAATAGCAAGATGCAGTTGGTCACGCCGCTCAAAAGGCAAAGCCGTAATGAGCATGGAACACACCTAACTATCGACTGGGGGCTATGCGTTCCAACTTTGGAAAGGCCAGCACAGAACAGAATTGTCAAAAGGCCACGACCAGCAAGGGAGCAACGAGAGAGATGCCAAGGCTCAAGCATGCGTCAACTAGGACTTAGGGCACTAATGTAACGTGAGGAATCAAAATGGCCCTGGAGGCCATTCAATGTAACACGTCTACATGAATGAAAGGATCCCTTATATGTCCATCATGATGCATTTTTATGTTCTTTCATCAATGTCAAGGCTGCTCCCAAGTCAAAGAAAAAACTCGGTCCTATTCGAGCGGCTTCAGAGGTCATATTCTAAAAACTCGGTCCTATCCGAGCGGCCCCAAATGTAGTATTCTAAAAACTCAGTCCTATTCGAGTGGCCCCAGAGGTCGAATTCTAAAAACTTAATCCTATCTGAGCGGCTCCAGAGGTCATATTCTAAAAACTCGGTTCTATCCGAGCGGCCATAGAGGTCATATTCTAAAAACTCGGTCCTATCTGAGCGACCCCAGAGGTTGTGTTCTAAAAACTCGGTCCTATCCGAGCGACCCCAGAGGTTGAATTCTAAAAACTCGGCACTACCTGAGCGACTCTAGAGGTCGAATCCTAAAAACTTGGTTCCATCCGAGCATCCCAAAAGCTTATAACTCTAGAAATTTCATGTAAAGTCAGACGATCCGAGAGGTCAAAAGGTATCATAATCCTTCGAGGGGTTCACGATAAAAGCTAAGGACAGGACAAACTATTTAGCATCGCTTTACAAAAGAAAGTGTAAGTTTTCATTAATAAAAATAATATTCTGTACAGTGCTAAAAAAAGGGGGGAAAAGAGACGAAAGACAACAAGTCATGGGAGCACCTCCTGACTCCGTTGTCCGTGAACCTCTTGGACTCCAGAAGTCCCCGCCTAATCCGTCAGATCTGGCTGCTCGGACAGGAGGTTCACCTTCAGGCCTTGCCCACCGGGACTCGGGAAAAGGCCTCCCAGCAACGCCATATAAGTCTTCCCTGCATAAGGAACTGGCATTCTTGGGATCGAGGAAAGCCCTAAAAAACTACGGATTAATCAGTCGCAGCACTCGGCCGCACATGCGGATGCCCTCCCAGTACCTTCCGTCTAATAATGACGTAATCTCCGAGGACTGTACGGACGTCCTCAACCTCTCATCCTGCCAGGCGACCTTGTCCCGGAGAAGCCCCTGCTGAAGCCGCAGAAGCCTAACAGTGTCCTCCAAAGAGGTAATTTTCTTCTCCGCTTCAGCCAGCTTCACTTCAGCCCGTTGGGCGGCTTCCCCAGCAGTCCTTAGCAACTCCATCTCTAAGCGAGACTGGGTGACCTCTTCGACCAACTGACAAAAACTTTCAGCCATGTCCTGAAGCTGCAAAAGATAAACAAGTCCATCAAGAGACAACTAACTAAAAGTAAGGTAAAAGAAGTAACGGCGGATCACCTTAGAGACGAGGGGATTGTGCGAGGGACCGAGTTCTCTAGGGGCCTCGGACTCCTACGGTCCACTCTTAGGCACCGCAGGCGCTTCCTCAGGAATATGCTCCACAGCTAAAAGGCACTAAAGAACCTGCCCCGACATTAGTGTCCTCGACATGAGGCTCCCCCAAGACATCCACCTCTCACCCTGATGGGCCTTCAGTTTGGACCGCAATGGGAGCATTTTGAGCTCCCAAGGACTCCGATGAAGTACCAGTCCTCGACCTCTTAAAGAGAGGAGCAATCACGGCATCATCGTCAAAATCATTGGTATCAAATTCAGCGTCATCATCATCAGAAGAAGGGACTCAACAATGACCGCCAGACGTTTTGAGCTCTCTGTTGGAAGGTTCGTCTCCGCACGGTCAGCAGGACCCTCAATCCTCAGAGACTCTACGAGTTGCGGTGGAGGCCTCGGCTCGTGGCCCCCACTTGGCCTCCTCAAAGTTTTCGGACGAAAGCCAGATGTTATGTTTTTTCAAATGAAAGCCTCCGAGGTTGGCCAACACCAAGTCCGTGAACTCCTTTACGGCCTCTCTCTCCTCCTTCAAAGGATCCGAGCGGCACTGACTGGCCACTTTTTCCCAGACAATGGGAATGGCCCAATTTTTTCGGATGTTCAGGAAGAAGAATTTATCATTTCACCGCTTTGTGGAGTCCGGGTTCCCCCCGCACATCAAAGAAACGTCCTGGCGATGAGTCATTGTGATCCAATCAAGGTTATGTGTGAAGCAAAACATAACCTTGACCATAAGAATGTTCAACAGCTTCTTATGGCAACGAAAGAAAACACACAGAGAAACCAAATACTTGATGGCATTCGGTCGGAGCCTGGCAAAGGGGACTCCAAGTCCCCTCATGATGTCGTAAAGTTCCTCTGGCACAGGAAATCGAAGCCCACCGTTGAGATGGACTTCGTACACAGTAATGAATCCATCCAGTGGGAACCATGCCCTGTCATAAGAACCCGAGACCGTCATGCCTACAGACTCGGGAATCCTATACTGTTCCCGAATCTCCTCAAGCTTGCCAAGCGTCATGGTAGAGGCAATGTCTCTTACTCTAGGCGCCATGAACAACGAAAGGAAAAAGAGAAGAGGAAACACAGAGAGCAAAAAGCTTCAGCAAAAGAGGAACGGAGACCTCAACACTTGGAGAAGAAAATGGAAAGCAGATTCAGAAGTGGAGAGTCAAAGACGAGAAGGCCTTTAAGTATTTTTGAAATCCAAAAAGGCGCACTTATTGCCCTCTCCACGCGTCACTCATCCATTCGTCTCAGAGAAATCGTGGCCATGCCTTCCCAAGACGCTTGTCAGCGCGCCAGTTCAGCATTTAATGCCATGAAGAAACTCAAACGGTGGCGCTGGAAGGGTCTCGGACTCAGAAGAAATTTTGGAACAATTCTCCACAAGCACCACAATTCCTCCGAGGACTCACATGGAGTCGGACTAGCACCGTAAAAGGCCAAAGTCCGAACGCGTACGGCCATACTCTTGCCTCCTCAGGGACGTCCTTTTCAAGCCATAGCACGCGCACGGACAAACTGTTATAGGAAAAGATCAACCTCCCAAAAAGAGCAGCAACTTCATGCCAAACGGTCGAGAACCTCGAACCCTTTGGCATGGGGGGCTATATTGGGTCCCAATATAGGGGCCCATAAAACACGACCCAGAGAAAGGGCCCAAATAAAAAGCCCAAAGACATGTCCACGGACCAAGAGACCCAAAAGTCCATGCTAGCTCCTTACGCTAGATTGGCTTTACGAGCCCGAGAACGTGGGCTAGTGTCACAAGAGCCAAAGTAACGGTAAAGGTCCGAGAGGTCCCATTAACCAACAGTGGCTCGAGGACACCGCAAGGAGCTGACGACCTCAAGGATATCCGAGAAACGTCCGAGAATCCTAGCCCTCAGGTACGAGGACCAGGAGAAGAAGCCGGAGAATCTCAAGGTCTCAGAGTACGAGAAGTCAAGAAAAGACTCGAGGACCCTTCACAAGGAACCAAAGTTCCTTCAAGTCCCTCTAAAAGCAGTTAACGTCCAAGAGCTACCTCCCTTGAACGGGTCTGTGAACTGACAAAGGGACAAGGCATGCCACATAAGGACGAGAACCATCTCATACATGGCTGAAAGTGCCAACTAAGTAACTTTTCTAATACCAATAAGCACGCGCCATCATAAAAAGTCCAAACGGCTCTTGACACGTGGTCGTCTGCTCGATTCCCGATCGAGGGATCCTCAGTCTGGGCAACACCCTCCACTACTGGGGCGCTTGCCTGTGCTCGGGTGTTCACCATGCTCTGGTTTCTGGGAGGAAGGTGGGAAAGAGACACTTGACTTTTTGTCAGCAGCTTCCCACAGACGGCGTCAATGTTGCATCCCGATTCCGCGGTTGTCGCATGGATCAGAGAGCCTTCAGATTCCCAAGCGCGCGGCCGCATCGGGTGAAGGGTCCGGTTCTTGTCTTTATGAACCTGGACCTGTACAACACAAATAACAAACGAGAGGTCAGGGATCCGGCAGGATTTCTCACACCGAGGCCGCTCCGACGCTCAAGTCAGTAAATTCTCACAAAGGACGGAAATGGCGCACGCTAAGGGTGGTGCGCGGTTTAATATTGTAAAAGCGTGTGAGATACGGATGTGATGGTATGGAGAATGCAGTGAGCAGGTTTTGGAAGGCCTGGCTTCATTGGTGCACCGCAGCGGGTGGCTAACTTTTCCAGCGTTTGAATAGACGTGAGGGCATGATCAAGAGCTAGTTTGATCTTTAAGGTAGCGAGAATGTTCTCAGTTCCAGTTCCTTTCTCCCTTGTTGTCGAGGTGAGGAATGGATGTCTTAGAGTTTGTTCCAGGTGCAAAAACCAGGAATCAGGGATCAAGAGTTCAAGAGTCCAATCCCCTTTTCTATGGGATGCGAGAGCTCTTATAGGCCTCGTCCCTACGAGCTCTGGTCACCAAGATGCCCGTTGCGAGGGCTTCATTGCCATTGGTCGCTGTCATGGACCGCTGGTCATGCCAGTTTATCGTTTCGCGGTGGCTGGCAGGCTTCAGGACGCTACCGGCCACGCCTGATTTCTTCCTTTGCGGGGAGTGATTAGCCTCCTGCAGGCGATTGTATGAGCCGTTGGCGCTGTGCTAGTCGCTTCCCCATAGGCTAGCCTTTCCGCATTTATACCGCCAGGTCATTAATGCGCTGCAGGGTCACGTCATCCTCTGCCAGCGTGGCTTTTCACGTGTCTTTCACGTAACTGGGCTAGGCCTTCTATTTAGCGTGAGCCTGTCCATCCTCCTTTTGGGCCTCAAAATTCTTCATGGGCCAGGACATGGGACCCAACACTAGCCCCCCATGCCTCGGCTAGCCAGCGATCGGGCTTGGCATATCTCTCTAGCCCATTCTGTGACTTCTCAGCCTTTCTCGTGCCACGACGCCATCCTTTGTCATTGTCTGGACTCGCGCCTTCCCCAGGAGGTGGTGCAGGCTTTTCTGCCATCGACATGACTCGTCGTCTTGCTAGGTGAGATTCGCACGCCTTGGGTTGCGTCTGTCCTGGGGCCTTCCCGTCTTGTGAAAGACGTCTGCTGACTCGGCGCTTATCGTCGATTAGGGGGAGAGTGAAGCTCATATGCCCTATAAATAGGAGGGCTCTCTTGTTAATCGGAGCATGTCCGTTGATTGCCTTTGGGAGGAGCAATGTGGAAACTCGAGCTTGCCTCGTTCATGGTAAAAATCCGTGAAGGAGTCGGATGGACTGTCCGGATGTTCGAAGCTCTCGACGAAAGCTGTTCTATGCTCCCCGGCATAGTTTGTTTCCCTTGCTAATGGGGACGGTTGAGCCGTTCTGCTGTAGTTGTGTTCCTCCTCCAAGGGTGTGTCTTTCCTGAGGCGTAGTGGGACGGTGGCGGTGCTCCCTCCTTTGTGTTTTCTTTAGGAAAAGAAGCAGTGCTCTCCTTCATCCACTAGCAAGATTCGGTCTTCCTCCCTAGTAGGAGGGGCGAACGCCAGAGGCTAGCCAGAGAGAATGGCGGAGCTTCTTAATTGCTTTCTCCAGTGCCTCCGGTGTGGTGCTGATCCCGCCCTGGTGGATCGCGCTGTGGCGGGCTCCATCGGGGGAGTTCCTTGTGCCTGTCCCAGCCCACTCGAGAATCACCAATGGCTCCTGCCGTGGTGATCTCATGTAGATCGCGTTCTCTGAGCTCACCTAGGGCATGACAAGGGAGTATACCGGGCCTTGCGCCGTCGTCCTTCTTTGTCTTTCTCATAGCATTATTGTTGCAGATATTGTACTTTGTAAGAAAGCATTTTATTAATGAAAAAAGTAGCCCCTTTTTGCCTTCACTCTTTCTCTTTTATCTGTACATGCTTCTTTTCGCTGCTGGATGATTTGTTCTGGAGTCCTGCACGTAACCTGACAGGAGTTTCGGGGAGTCACCGCTGGCGATCACGTCATTTGTCGTGACTGGTGCATTTAATATCTACGTAGGCACAGCGTCGCGTCGTTCCATCTTGGAAACACGCGAGGCTTTATGGGCCTTCCACATGGAAGGTTCTCGTTAGTTGAACTCTGGCGCTTCCCGCCCTTTCAGGGCTGTTGTCTTTTTAGGAGAAAACTCGCCTATTTAAACGCGCCATTTTCTCCTGGGACCTTGCATTTTCCGACGCTTGTACGCTTGTTAATAACTTTTGCTCTCTCCGTGTGTGTCTTCTGGCTGCGAACACTGATGGAGGATCCCTCTAACGACTCGGGGCGCTCTTCTGACGAGTCTGAGTATGACTCTCACGCTTCCGGGACTTCGGGATCTGGCGCTTCAAGAGGGGCTCGCTCCGAGTCCACGGTTGCGGGTCCTTCTCAGAATCGGAGTGTGCCTCCGGGTTGTGAAAGGGTTGAGCCGCGTGTTGGGGTAGCTGCTGCTGAGGCGTCGTGGTTAAGGGCT
>JAOVVI020004673.1:0-17358 GCA_028571085.2 Nepenthes alata
CTATCGTGACCAAACCTTGAACTAGTCACCTTGACATTGTTCTTAGAAATTGAAACCTCCATTAAATACATACTTGAATGCTTATTCCTCTTTTACACAACTGAGGAGTCTTTATTGAGTTTCTATTGTCCTTTGCTAAACATCGTGTAAAAGTTATTTTGGTTAGGCATGGTAGTAAAATTAAATTTGATTAGACAATAGGTGCATGCCACACGTCTTGTAGCAAGAATTTTGTCTTGTTGCTTGTCCACAAGCAAATGTTCTTGATGCCAATTACCCTCGACAAGTCATCATTTTTCATTTTCAATACTTGGTAGCTTTTGGGCATATATGTGATGAAGAAGGACATTTTTGATATTGCACAGAGTGAGGATCTACTATCCATCACCAGCTCGTGTCTTAGCACATAAAACTCTGTGTCTTCTCTATATAGATGACTAGACGGTCTCCTTAGGTAGCTCCAAAGGTTTGAGCATTACTGTCATGATCCTTTCTTACCACTTACTACTGCCTATTTTCTCCAGCTTTCTCTTAGAATAATCCCATTTCATATGATCATTATTGTTATAGTGAAAGCACTCAATATCCTTGAGTTTCGATCGGCCCTTCATAGAGGACATGCTATGAACTTCACTCATGAAGACGAAAGGAAATTGGGGTTACTACTTGTGGCTAGTTGAGTTTATCCATAATAGTATTTATTAGGTAAGTATCGGTATGGCACCTTCTAAAATATTTTATGAAAGAAAATATCATTCCTCGATTAATTGAGAGGAGATGGAGATGAAAGACTTTTAGGACTAGAGGTAATTTAAGAAATATCAAAAAAATTTAGTTAATTCAAGATTGACTCCAAGTTTGTTAAAACTGACATGAGAGTTTTTTTTAAGTATGTACTTCTATATATTTTAACAAAAATATTATGTATGGGATTTTAGAATATCCAAAGAGTCAAAACTATCTAACGCATAATAAATCAATGCTCAATAGCTTAGTTTCAAAATATATTAGAAAAACAAGTGCGAAACAAAGTACCAAAAGGTACTTACCGGAAAGAAGTGCGTAACTAAATAAATAAGCTACCGACATCACCCCTCTTAAATGCCACCATACCATGAATTCAAAGGTGTGGTATCATTATAGAGAACATTCTTACTAGATAAAAAATTCATAATGAACCCAATCATCTTATTCCCAAAAAATTGAAGGATTCCTAAAAATTATAGGTATTATAATTTTTCCAAATGAAGTCAATTGTAGATGTCAAGACCAGCATGAAGCAAATTCTATAGCATGAATGAGTAGATTATCTGATAGCTGGTCATTTAATGACTTTGCTCTAATTGACGTATGGCTAGGTGTACTTGATTCTAGAATGAATATTTCTCTAAATCTTCTCTATCATGTGCATTGGAAGAAGAAGTGGTGCACGAATTCTTCTACATATCTGCAAAACATGCAATGAGATGGTATATGAAAGAAAAGTCTATTCAAGATCTCGAGTCTATCTTTGATATCCAATTAGAGAAAGCAGGCATGAGAGGGGTAATAGCTAGAATCTCAAACTAAAGAGGCCCAATGGACTTCTAGACCTATCGTCTGAAAAATCTTCCAAGTCAAGTGAACAAATAAGACACCATTAGATACAGGATCTTAGTGAACCAAGTTCACAAATGAGGGGCAGGGGTCATAGGAAGGTTATATCCTAACAAATGACACAGAAGGAAGAGAGTGAGGTGATTATCTTCAATAATCACCTGAGATAATAGTGTTAACTTTTGCATTGTAGTCGATGCCCGTACCTAAGGTAATATGGTAAAAAAGGACAGTAAGAACACCAAATGAGTGTCGAAAATCAAATCACAGAAAGGAATGCTTCCTATTGCTGACAATATGGCACATAAGGAGTCTAAGGGAGTCACATAACTTCATAATTTTGCAGAAGTTCTAAAGTGTAAATTAGGAAATTTTGACAATCCAAATGTATCTGATGCGTTCTAGGTTCGGGTTCCCGTACAGATTAGGGAGCCTTAAAATTTCTTATCTTGGGTGGATCTTGATCGGGTCTAGTCTCCGTGTATCTCAACCTGGGCCTTATGCACCAAAAATTACGAACAAAAAGTCAAAGGACGACGGGATATTCTCCCACCGTAAACACTCTAACACTCAAGTTAGAAATCATTTTTAGGGGATGAAAAGATACAAGGGTGAAGGTAAACATGAATGCACAGATACTAGTATACAAACGGTAAGTATGATGTTCGGAGGAGGCTTGTGCTCATCTCGTGCACTACTGTGAGTGGCTCACTAAGATCGCCGGATTGAGACGGCGATTTTGAGGGAAGAGAGCTAGTTCTTTCTCCTCATTTATTTGAATGCTAAGTGCTGGGCTCGATCTCAAATCTCAAGTCTTGGATTGAGTAAAAAAAATGGGGCCTCTCTTCTCCGCTAAGGGAGAAGGTTTTTGTAAGCTCCATGGAGGAGGCTATTGGGCGCACAAACCTACAACAGGTGGCCAGTCTGGATTCACTATCAGCTGAGCACTGGTGGTGGCTAGCGGTGTCAATTGTCTCCATGTGGTAGCACGGGAACTGTCGCTGGGCGTGGCCGGCACGGGCCTATTTGACTTTGCTCGGATTGGTCGAGTTTTTGTTAGGACGGCGAGCATCGTGCCTTACTAGGGTTGACCTCATCTCCCATTGGCTGACATACTCTAAGGCAGCACCTCTTGTGCTGCCAATCTGTAGCCGCTTCGGGAGAGGCACGGGTGGAAAATGATTGGGCATGTGTCAGAGGTGCCTAGTGGGCCTGGCTCCATGTTTCTAGGATCCGTCGCCTGACTTGAACGGCTTTCCTGTTGGGTCTCTTCGTCGTTCGTTAGGTCTTGTTGGTGTTGGGCTAGATCCGTATTAGACCCATCACTAGCCCCTCATGCCTGGGGATGGCCCAATGTCGGGCCTTGATATGTTAGAAGTTAAGCCCTATTGCTCGCTTACGTATGCCTTCTCGAGATGCGCCAATCTTCAGCTCCTAGGGACGTTGTTCCTTCTCTATGCGAATATGCAGCTTTTCAAAGACGCCGTAGAGATTCAGTACTATATTTGGCAAGATTCGTGGTCTGGAAATTGGCCTCGTATTGATGGTGAAGGGAACTTTTCGTCCCAAATCACTCAAAAGTTTTAACCCCATGATAAATTAGCAGAAGCAATACGAAAATAAATATTTAATATATGTAAAGAATATTTCAATCTAATTGAATTAAACAATAATAAGTATAAAGAGTAAAGCAATAAAAATAATAAAAAGATAATTTTTGGTAACGAAGAAAAATCTCGATAATCATGACTATCGAGTAAAATCCTCTGGGCTTCAACGGTCAGGGTAGATATGCACTATAAAAATTAACTTACAGACTGGGTGGTAACGACGCGTTAACCGAGCTGACTTAGTCCCGTTATATGATCTCTACCAAGAAACTCATTAGATTTTTCCACGGTAACAAAACCGGACGCTTTTCGGTCTTCATGACAATCTACCCTCACGAACCACTTGAAATACCAAACACCACCAGAACCCCTTTTTTACACTACCAACATAGCCAACAAAGCTAATTGGGTAGGGAGTGTAACAATAGTAAAGTGAAAGTGGTGAGAAAATCGATGACACAAGAGCACAAGAATATAGTTGAGGTTTTCCCAAATGGTACAATGATTAAAGTATGAGGATTTAATTTTCTTTTAAGATGGGCGTTCCAAAATGCATAAGCAAGAGTTAGGACAACTGAAAGAAGGAAGAAATATATAAAGAGCATGAAAAACACGTTAAAAAAATAACCATTTCCACGACACTCGAGCGCATAACGAACGCGCCTAGGGTTTCAAGGGGGAAACTCACAAGTGCTTGAGTGAGATGGCGGTGAGTTTCAAGTGCAAGGTTATTGGTTTTGGAGCTCAAGTGCATGACGAGTGCACAGCAAGTGTGAGGCTACTGAAATTGGAGCTCGAGCGTATGGCGAGCGTACAGTAGGCGCAATGGCTATTGGAGTCGGGGCTCGAGTTACTGCGACTTGAATGTGCTGCGAGCGCACCTAGGGTTTTAAGAGGGAAACTCACAGGCGCTCAAGCGAGAAGGCAATGAGCTTTAGGCACAAGGTTACTGGTTTTGGAGCTCGAGCGCACGACGAGTACACAACAAGTGCGAAGCTACTGGAATTAGGGCTCGAGCGTATGGCAAGAGCACAACAAGCACAACAGCTATTGGAATCGGATCTCAAGCGCATGGCAAGAGAACAACAGGTGCAATGGTTACTGGAAACTGGGCTTGACCACAGAGTAGGTGTGCAGCAGACACAAGACACCGGGAACGGGCAGTCACGAAAATAAGTTAATGTAGCGCTTCAAAAAATACAACCCAATATTGACACATGATAAAATATGGTCACGAAATGTGCCAACACATAAATGACTATAATAATCTCGCCCTTTTGTAATTCCATGATAAAACTATATAAAGTAAAAAATACACATAAAGAAAAAAATACAAGAGAAGTACAGATTCAGACACTACCGAGATAGAACATGTGTACATAAAAATCTACACCTAATGAGAAATAAAAAAATATAAAAAGTAATTAAGGACATGAAAATTACTGTGCCGATACTATAACTGTTGTGCCGATACTATAGCAGTGATGCCTGAATAACCATGGTTAGTACAAATAAATATAATATAAATAAATATAATATATTGATAGCAACACAAAAATAAGACAACCATGCACAGTAGCATATAGCAACATAAATGACATGACATTAATGAAGTCAGCAAAACCCATAAAGACATCAAGACTAATAAGGTCATCAAAACCCCCCTTGAATAACACAGGAAAAACTCTCCCAAAAAAGTATGCAATCCAACACACAAGAATGTCTCCTCTAACAGAAATAGTAAAAATATGGTCTCCCCTTTTTTGTCACTAAGAGCCAAAGAGACGGGGTCACTCGGACCCAGATGAATTGCCGAAGGACTGATGACAATACTGATGTTGCAATCGTCTAAGCACAGCTTCCTGAGTAGCCAAGCGGACATCAAGACGCTCAAAACTGGCAAGGAAATCCGAACATAGCTGAGACTGAGAAACGTAGATGCGCTCCTGAGATGAATATAGGCGCTCAAAGGGATTGGCATGATGAGACATCTGGCCCATCAAGGCTATGGAGGAAGAGGTGGAGCGCCGTAGAGGTGTGGATGATCAAGGACCCGAGGGGTTAGGGTAAGACGAGATGGAGCAAGACGGTCCACCCTCGGGCGAATAGGAAGGAAACTCAAGAAGAGGCTCATCAAGCGGCTCACTGGGATCCTCGGCGAAGCGATGAGTGTGTGATTGGCTCCGGGGAAAAGTGGAAGAGGTGATAGGGTGGGCAAGTTGGAGACGAGGAAGAACGGGAAAAGTAAAACCTAATCCAACAAGTAGCCACTGAATGAGACAATCATGGAAGAGGTTATCATCCTTGCAGGTATTGAAATGGGAGAGAATATGAGAGCAGAAGTGGGATGGCAAATCAATATGCCGCCCACTCTAGAGAGTATAAAGAAAAAAGGCTTATTCAAGGGGGATGGAGGAGACGTGAGAGACAAAAAAATATTCGTGAGTATAATACACTCATGACCAGGCGCCGAGGGGAAAGAAGCAAGGTTTTAAAAGATCGCCCACTCCACTCCATAGGTGAACCATGAATGAATGTAGTGATCTCGTTGGAGTGTAGCATGAAGAATGGGGTGTTGGGGTAGTCAGGATTTTTCACCTGAGGAAGACCGAGACTTGTGCAATCAATTCCAAGATAATCCAGAGGTGTCACCCTCGTAAGAAAGTAAAAAAGGAAGTGAGAGAAGACTCGTGAATATTTGAGTAGAATTCTTGAATGATAATAGTAGAAGGAGCAGCAAATTGGTGAGGATCGGCTCCCAACGTCGGCCGATTAAGACAGATGAGATGGAGGGGTCGAGAGAGGAGAGGCTGACTTCCCATTCAATGGAGGGTTGCCGCTGAGACATGTGTGTGGTGAACAGGGCCTTAGCCTCGAGATTGATGAAACGATTAGGGGTAGAGAGCTCACTTGGCCGATGATGCTTGTTGATTGATTTGTGAGCAAGTGATTTTTCCTGGCTACATCTGAAATGCACACATAAGAGAGGACTTTTAAGAACACTCAAAAAAGTTTACATAGGAGCCTCCTTGGTTTTTTTTTTGTGAGTTTTGGGCTGTGGGTGTGGTGGTGTGTTTGGATGTGTGAGGATGAGAGGTGTAGCGCCTGGCGCCTAGTGGGTGCAAGGCATGCACTTGAGAGCGGCGCCAAGAGACACGGGGAGCATCGCCTGAAACAGCGCAGGGCTCCAGTAGCGCACAACCGTGGCAGTGCACGAGCCTCATGGCTAGCGAAAGAAGCCTAGGCAGACCAAGGTTGGCAACGCCCAACCACAATGAGGTCAGCAGTTCACAGGCCAGGAGAGGCACTATGGTCGCCAGGATGCACCAGGAAATAGGGGAGGGTTCGAAATCGCAAGATCCAGCACAAACTGGTAGATCTAGAACCAAAAGGTAAGAAATCAGGGAAGTCGACCGAAATGGGAGTAACCCATGAGGAGTTCCAAAAAAATAAACAAGAGAAGAGGGACGGCACCGCCATTAATAGAGGAGGAGGCGTAGGAACTCAAATACGAAGAGAAAATAGGAGATTACCTGGAGAGATAACCACAATTGAGAGGAAGAGAGGCGGATCTAGAGGTTGAAGAGAGAGAAAATCATGTGAGGAGAGAGAGTGGAAAATGAGGGTTTTGGCAAGGTGCTCGTTGCTCACTGGATGATAAGAGCAACAGGCAGCGGCGCTTGAGCTCGTGGAAGGCGGGCGCACGCAGTTGGATCTCGCCTCTCTCCCTTTTTTGGTTTTATTTGTGTTTATTTTATTTTGTTTTTGAAATCGAAGATAAGTCATTTCTCGGGAGGTGAACACACCAATGGTCGTTATCAAAAATACAAAATGCACACTATCCAAGGGTTTAGTGAGAATGTTGATCAGTTGATTGTCAGTCATGGAACTCACTCTTCTTGATCCATATTTTCTTACTACATTTTACAGTTTTGCTTAAATTTGCCACTTGATCATTTAGAAAGTTGACGCAATGAATGAGATGTGCTATCCTTGGATTTTTCCAAAAATCATTTTGACCAGATGTTACCGGGCAATAGCGGTGAATATGGCCAATAATGCCGCACCCATGACATATAGGGACGAATTTAGTATTGATGTCAGAATTAGACCTTTGCTTCCTAGCAAAATTAAAGCCAAACTTTTTATTACTCTTTAAGTTTTGAAGATTTTGGGAATCGGTACACTTCATTGGGGAAACTCTTAGCAACTGATCAACACAGGTAGACAACATGTTTCTTTGTCTTCAGATAGACGTGGCTCAAACAAATACAGTTTTAGAGTTAACATTGGCTCTCAATGCATTTTCTAAATAACCCAACCCAATTTTACTTCCTCTGATTTCTCCCAAACCGAGCATATGGTCTAATTGCTTAGACCCATTTGAAAATTATTTCAAATCATTGCGAGTAGCGTCAAGATCGGATTCAAGAGTCTTAATCCTTTTGGTAAATGAGCTATTTAATTTCTCAACTTCTTGAACTTTTGTGTTTAACATGGATTTAAGAACTAATTTTTTTTTTTACTTTTATCAATTTATACTTTAATGACACATTAGTTTTCTTAATCTATACGTATTCCTTAAACAATTTATCATAAGCATTCTGAAGGCCATAAAATTCAGATTCTGCCTCGTTCTTAGAGTCAGCGGATTGATTAAAATTTTCTTTCAAACGTTCATCATTTCTACACATCGAGATCATAAAAGCCATATATTTGGCTTGGCTTTCGTCAGTACGTCTTTCAACATCTTCTTCATCATCGCTAAAGGTTACATTAGCTTTCAAGGCTTGACTCCATTGGCATTTAAGATTTGGGCATTTAGCATGATAATGGCCAAAACCATGACATTCATGACAATGAACCCCATGATTGTTTTTGAGTTTGACATCTTTGATTTCAAGTTTGTCCTTCTTGCCGATTTTAGGAGAAATCAAACTTTTTGAGTTTCCTTTTTATTTGTCAGATGATGTTTTCTTTTTCTTCAAAATTATTTTAAAATTCATAACAATTAAAGCAAAATCTTCATCACTACACGACTCCTCATTCGAGTTACGGTTTCTCTCTTCCCTAACAAATTTTAAAACAACAGATTTATTCTTTCTTGACTGGGGAAGTGTGAGCTCATAAGTTTGAAGAGAGCCAACCATCTCTTTAATTTTCATTGTGTTGAAATCTTTACTCTTTTCGATCATTGTAACTTTGGGTCTAAAGCGTTCAGGAAACGAACTAAGGACTTTTCAGACTATTCTATTTTCTAAAATTCTTTCTTCTAATTTAAATATAGAATTTACAATGTCATTCAACTTAGCATAGAATTTATCAAATATCTCGTCATCTTGCATCCTAATTTCTTCGAATCTAGTGGTGAGCATTTATAATTTAAAATTTTTAACTAATTTGGTTCCTTCGTGGGTAGTCTCAAGGATATCCCATGCATCTTTAGTAGTTTCGCACATGGATATACATTTAAACTCTTCGGGGGATACCACCATAAAAATGGCATATAGTCCCTTACTATTTCGATTGTACAAATGAAGCTCTTCTTTTGTCCATAAGGAAAGAGCTTTCGGTTCATCACCCGAAGTATTTTTGGGTGGAGTCCACCCAGCTTGGATGCTGGCCCACACGCATTCATCCATCGGTTTGAGAAATGATCTCATCCGAACTTTCCAATACGCATAGTTATTTCCATTAAAGAATGGAGGCACGGATAGAGATATACTCATATACATCTAGATTTGGGATTGTGGATCAGGGTGAGGCTTCGATACCAATTGAAGGAAACGTTTCGTCCCAAGTCACATAAAAGTTTTAACCCTTTGATAAATTAGTGGAAATAATACGAAAATAAATATTCAATACATGTAAAAAATATTTCAATCTAGATGACTCAAACAATAACAAGTATAAAGAGTAAAGTAATAAGAATAATAAAAAAATAATTTTTGGTGATTAAAGAAAACCTTAAAAACCACGATTATCCGGTAAAATTCTTCGGGTTTCAACAACCAGGGAAGATATGCACTATAAAAATTAACTTATAGATCAGGTGGTAACAGCGCGCTAATTTAACTGATTTACTCCCGTCACGTGATCTCTACCAAGGAATTCTTTGAATTTGCCCACATCAACAAAACCAGACGCTTTTCAGTCTTCACGACAATATTCTCTCATGAACCGGTTGAAATAGCAAAAACCACCGGAACCTCTTTTTTACAATACCAATATTTCCAACAAAGGTAAATGGGTAGGAAGTGTTACAACGGTAAAGTGAAAGTGGTGAGAAAATCGATGACACAAGAGCACAAGAATATAGTTGAGGTTTTCTCAAATAGAGCAATGATTAAAGCTTGAGGATCTAGTTTTCTCTCAAGATGGACAATCAAAAATGCATAAGGCAACATAAAGAAGAAAGAAATATATAGAGATCATCAAAAAATACGTTAAAAAATGACCGTTGCCGCAACACTTGAGTGCGCGATGAGCGTGCCTAGGGGTTCAAGAGGGAAACTCACAGGCGCTTGAGCGAGAAGGCGTCGAGCTTTGGGCACATGGTTACTGGTTTTGGAGATCGAGCGCACGACAAGCACAAAACAAGCGCAAGGCTACTGGAATTGGGGCTCGAGCGTATGGCAAGCGCACATGCGCAATGGCTATTGGAATCGGGGCTCGAGTGTATGGCGAGTGAACAACAGGCACAATAGCTACTGTAAACTAGGCTTGATGGGAGAGCAGGAGTGCAACAGGCGCAAGATACTAGGAACAGGAAGCCACAAAAATAACTTGATGCAGCACTTTAATAAACACAATCCAATATTGACACACGACCAAATTTGTTCATAGAATGTGCCAACATATAAATGACCATAACAGATGTCTTTCTTGTTTTTCGATTGATGGTTATTGTGTGAGGTCCCAATCCCAAAATATGATAATTTAAAAGTAATTAAAATAATAATAATCACGCTGAGGCTAAATATACATGGGAGAATGAGTTTTGGAAGTAAAAAGAGAGGGAAATGGGCTGCTGAATACTGATCTGCCGCCCTGCAGCACGGTGCCTGCCGCGCGCTCGAGCGCGGAAAAAGGTGCCAAAAACATGTAAAGCCCTGCTCGCCGCTCACCTGTGGCGCTCGAGCGAGGCCCCGGTAGGGAGATGACGCTCGCCGCGAGCCTGCTGCGCGCTCGAGCTCACGGCTGATTTCACTTCACCGACTAATTTCATTTTTGTTATAAAAGGAGAAGGGGAAGGGGTTTTGGGGGAGCGAACGACAAAAGCACGAAGGAGGAAGGGAAGGAAAAGAGAAGAGGAATGATTCTCCATCAATGTTCATCCGATCAAAGTGAGGAAAATGGTAAATCGGGTGAAAGTAAGTGTACCTCGGACGTTATTCTCCGTTTTTACCACTTTTTAATATCTCTAAATTAGAATTTATACTCTAAACTCTTCTTCCTCCGTGATTAATATAAAAAAGCATGTTTCTCTTAATTGTTTGGATATATTTCATATTTATCCATATGTATTACAATATGTAGCTTCGATTTAATGAATAAACATGTTAATAGTGTCTGATTTAAGTTCAGAAGCTTTATGCGAGCCCCTAACTCAAAAATTTGGAAATTTTTGGTTTAAATGCGTGATTTTGTATATGTATTTTGATTTTTGATATTGATTTCATGAATAAACATGTGTTTGGTGTCCGATTTAAGTTTGAAAGTTTTGTGTGAAACTCTAGAATGAAAATTAGGAATTTGGTGTTTAAAATCCTTAAATCTTGAGATGTAAATATTGATTTGTAAAAGGTTATTGCTCATGCTATGATTTTTATTTGAAAAATTTTTATAAAACTGTACTGTGAAGTTGCTGTGAATTCCTGAACTAACTAAAGGGTTATCTAAAAGAGTTTGACTAGCCGTTGAGACATAATAAGTAAAGAATGTAAGAATATGAGCAAGAATTATTTCAGTTAAGTATTTCAGCTAAGTAACTTAGTTAGAAAGTGGACCTAGGACTATTATGTAGTCAGGTAAGGTTCTTCGACATACCTTGGAATGTTATGATGGTAATCGAGGATAACTCTGTCCATAAAATTATACATAGTCCGCCCTTCCTCGGGGCATTAACCTAGAGGGTAGAACTACTGTATCTAGCCTGCCTTCGGGGGGTAACTCTGTACTGATCTCGTAAGAAGGGATATTTTTCATTTGTTTCTGGCCTTGATTGTGTGTGTAACACAATCCATCATTGATTATCCTCGGCTAGTAGGATCTACTAGTTTGGTCCTTTGGATAGTAAAGTTAGATTTTCAGAATTTACAGAGTTTAATATCGGTTTCTGATTTCCAATACATGTATACTGATTTATGATTTCCGAAGCATGTTTACTAATTTCTGCTTTCTCTTGTTTCCTTATACGTCTCTGTTCATCAAATATCTCCATGGTTTTGCTGATATGTACTTATATTCTACATGAAATCATTACACTCACATGTTTTTACTGTACTTTGCTAGGTCTCGACTCACTTTTCTATTTTTCTCCCCTCCAAATGATACAGTAGAGTTAGTTCCTGACGAGAAGAAGCATATTCAACCGAACCAGCAGACTTTTGGAAGCCTTAAAGCAAACTGGGAGATTTTGGGAGCTTCAAAGCCTATTTTGGGAGTTTGAATAGTTTGAAAATAAATGTCTAAATTGTGGATGAAAATTATATATTAATGGTTATGACGTGTTCTATACTTTTGTTAGAATGGTATTTATATTTCCGCAGGTTTATAATTTGGACATAGTTCTACTTTCGCTATTTATATTTAGATTTGTACAGGTCCCAGATGGCATCTCCTTTTTGAACCAAAAAAGTGGATAGGATAATTATCTTGGAGCCATGGATGTTATGGCATTTTGTTGATCCTGTGTTTGTTGATAAATGAATGTGGGAGTTTATTTGCTTGTATAATTGTCCATATTATAAAAAATACAGGTTGTTTGTATTAAGTTTTTGTCCAATTTTAGGAAAAATTTTGTCATATATTCTGCAGATATTTATATTATTTGGCATTTATTTATTTGTTATTGACGGAGGTTATTACAAAAATCCACTCCATCACACATTGGGTGCTGCGCTCCTTTGGGAGCTCGCTGGGTATTCTGCACGACTATAAATTAGGGGATTCCCACACTTTGGGTACTCTGGCTCGTCTCACGTTCCGTGGGGCTCTGTGCAAGAAACATATGGATTTGCGGGAGACTCATAGCTTCTTTTGAAGCATGTTGTCATGCTCTTCCTATAGACATTTCCTCATCATAACAAGAGTGGATCGGCCACTCTACAATCGTCGTGTGCCTTCTCTCCGCCTGACTATGGTGTTCAACCGCTAGAGGAGCATCGAAAGGCCAAAACCTTGATTCTGGGTCACTGACCTTTAGAAGTGCTCTGCCTCCTGCTCTTTCCGTGACTTGTTATCCCCAGGGCTTGGCTAGAGGAGGCGTATCCTGGGGTCCTGCCGAGCTGTGCATCCATCGTATCATGGTATTGGTGGTTGACCCTGGACGAAGGCCTTTCCCTTGCAGTGGCGGAGTTGGACTCGCCGTCAGTGAGGGATTGGCATCCAATTCACCCCACTGGGGAGGATTGGTGTCGGGGTAGATGCGACTAGGATGGGGAAGCTCCCTTCTGGTGTTGCATTTCTGCATCAGATCAAGCCCCCTCGGTGCACACTGCTTTTTTCTACTGCTTGTACTTTACTCCATTTTGTATTCTTTGTACTTGCGTTGGTGAAAGCCTTGTTGTGACCGAACGGATCCTAATCTTTATAGGACCCTCCATCAAACCCATACGGAAACTTAAATTATTTAAATCCTGTAGAAATTTGGGCAGAGTTTTCTCTGAAATTGGACAAAAATCAAAGATATAACCTATATAAAATAATCTGTACAAATACAATCCGTATAAAATAGCTTGTCCAAGCACACAACAATTCAAATACCACAATTAAAACCTACAACACGTATACACAGGACCACAAACTTCCATACCAGTCTTGGCTCCAACATAACACATCCTATCCACTATTTAAAACTCAGAATGAGATGCTGTCTAGGACCTATACATTTTCAAAACAGAACAGCAAAAGCAACTATATCCATAAAGTAAGCCTGCGGAAGTATAAATCATCGTTCCATCAAAATAAAAGCATATAATGACCAATATACATATACAATATCCATCCACAGGTGCTATAATTACATGCAAAGCTATTAAATCTCCAAAAAGGACTTCAAGGCTCCAGAATCTTCCTTGCTAGCTTACCTATTCTTGCTCGTCGGGGACCAACTCTACTGTCTCATTTGGAGGGAAAAAAATAGAAAAGTGAGTCAAAACCCAGTAGTTCTTTATAATTTATAGTTCATTATTCTAGGGACCCAACTAGTAACCGAGGGGCAAATAATCGGGGATAGATTGTGTTTAATCCACACAATCACAGGCTGATGGTTCGATAGTATATATTTCAATTCGATGGTTCGATAGTCAAAAAGTTTGATAGTTATCCTCGATTACTGCAACCGTAACGTTCTAAGGTATGTCGGAGAACCTTACCTGACTAAACATCAGTACTAGGTCCACTTTCCTTATAGAATTAGCTTAACTTAGGGCCAAATGTTCATATTTCATAGTCAAAATTTCCTATTTCATAATCCAAATCCAACATATCCAAAGGCGAATCCAAAAATTCATACATTCAGTCTTTTGAATAATCTCGAAGTGCTGTCAAAATTTCATAATACAGTTTCGTGTAAACCTATCAGTTACAATTTGTCTAATGAACATTAACAAGGCACCAAATATCAATTTTAGTGCAAAAATTTAAGATTTTCAAACATAAAACCCTCAAATTTCATTCTCAGTTTTGGGGTAATCGGTTAGACACGAAGTTGGGCGCACAACATGATCCAAACAACAATTTCGAAACCAAAATCCATAATAGTCATGAACATACATAAATTTTAGCAGTAAAATCATACAAACTATACAATATTCGCAACAAATTGGAAGGGGCGAGGGTTTTGAAACTTAAATAACGAAAATGGAGATAAACGAAACGGGAAAAACGGAAAATAATGTGCAAGGTACACTTGCCTGAGCTAGATTTACACTGGTGGATTTCTCCCTTTCTCCCCTTTTTCTCTCGTTCTGCTCTCTTCGTTCTGTCTCTTCGAGCCTCCCGGTTCTTCTCCCACTCTTTTCCAAAAACCCCAAAATCCCTAATCAAAACAAAGGAAAGAGGGGATTACGTGAGGGAAGTGAGGGACCCGTGGCCTCAGCTCCCATTTGTTTTTTTTTTGCCAACTTTCATTTGGCTTTCCTCCTGCTTCTAAGTTTTCTTTATTATTATTATTATTATTATTATTATTATTATTATTGTATAAATTTTTCTTTAAATTACAAAAACCTAAATCGATATTCGGGCGACCGAACGGGCGCACTTCGAACACCGACTCATCAGATCCAATTATTCTCCAAACTTTTATAATATTTAATTAATTTTTTTTCACGCCTGAATTACCCAAAATTATCCAAAATAATAAATAAATCTAATTTAATCGGATAAAAATATTTCGGTATCCTAACGTTCCCAAATTTACCCTCACTTATAGAAATTTCGTTCTCAAAATTTGACGAACTCTGAATTTTCCTTAATCGAAGGAAATTTCCTAACATTCCCAAATTATTTCTTCAATTAAATGATTATCCTAGGAAATCCTAAGCATTCGAATTACCTTGATCTTGGTATCTGATTCGTTCAATGCGTATCTAAATTTACCAAGTCCGAAGACAAACCCAATTTATTAACTACCTTTTCAATGTAAGTCATAACCTTAGACGAGCATAAATTCCTTACATTCAACTAACGCTAAGCTTCGAAAATAATTATTCCTTTGAGTCTCAATCAAACATCAAAATACACGGGTTCACCAAATTTTTACTGTGCACTCTGATTAATTTTCTTATCATGGACCATTCGATTGTAGTCTAATATCCAATTCATTTTAAATTAACACTTACAATTCTTAAATCAAATTAGCTGAGATTTTGGCAATTATCTCAAATTGCATTCAAACCCCAAATAAGAATGCTTTATATCCTCCGTAGTTCGTTGGTATGTCTTTAAACCGACATATTTCTAACATACACAATCCACCTAAAACACTTAAATCACAAGGAAGCCATAATTAGAACATGTTCTAAGATGGCCATATCACACAAACGATCCCTACAAATCCTCAAATTTCAACCAGATTTGGAACTATACTTATATCAGTCATCCAAAATTTCACACAGCTCTAGGCCATCATCCCAAAACCCCAAACTCAAACACTTAACAAATCTTACGATCTCATTGGCATACCTAGGAGCCAACTGAGTCAACCAAACATGTCACTCATAAACACAATGAGTGGGTCGTCCTAATTATCTTAAAACAAAGCCATAAGGGCTCTTTGTTTCCTAATTTCATATTTCCCAGACGTCAAGAATACAATAGTCCCATTTCCCAAGCATTAGAACCTGTTCACAATTTACCTTTCACGTTTTTTACAAAATGCCAAAAACGTATTAAGTCTAAGGACTCCCAACATTATTTGCCAGTACAAAGGTCCACTACTCTAGAAGATATCAGGGTTCACCTTTGAGATCCTTATATTGGTTTATCCATTCACAACGTCACATGATTATCTTTCCTTAGTGGTGCAACAATTTGTTTCCAAAAATTATTTCACAAAAAACTAACTCCAAAAGTAATACCCACAAACACTTCTTTATGTCATATTTCCTTAATCCCCAAATTCATGAAATAACACATACAATTTCCTTAAGTAAGACACCCATCGATTAATTTTAATTATGAGCGAAACAATTTTGATCGCAAGCTCCTCCCCCACATATAACGGGGGTAGGACCCTATTGCAGAGCGGGATGAATATAATTATATCCTTCCTTAAGGATATTACATCTTACCGTAACGTACCAGACCCATCAGGAGTCGACCCAAACAAGCGGCAACAATTTACCCTAAATTCCTCGACGGTTACCTTCACAGATCTCATCCTTAGGAATACAAATCATTCCCAAGCCAAACGCCTTGCGGCTCTATGATCCTTAAGAAATATTTGTTTGATTGTTTATTAGATCTAATTAAACCAAAGGAGTGCATATACCTTCACAACATCAATTGTTTCTTCCTAAATGCCATCATTCATTAGCCGCAAAATCATATTCAAGCCCAAACTTCTATGTCCCAAACTTACACTTTTTCCAATTGGGTGTACAGTAACGTTCCCTTTCTAACACAGGGTACGATCCTTAAACAAAACTAATCATGCCTTAGGCTCCTAAAATTTCCTGAATGATATCATCACAAACTTTATTCTACTTACCACAAAAGTCTTGAAGTAATTCTTAATAACACTAAATTCATATGTCCCCGATGTTACACAAAGTCCTCAAATATCAGAATCGACCCTGACATATCCTCAAATTATTAATTAACAGCAATCAACTAAACCTTTTTTCCTTGAGGAATAAAGCCAAATACCGTGTCAAGGGTTGACAGTACATTATGGTCATATTAATTTGACTAAATATATCTACAGATCCAAAAATATCGCAGACCTTAATGCCATTCAGATAAAATCAATGGCCCTCCAATGATGAATTGTTTTAAAACAAAAATATAATTTCAGAGTCACAAACAATGCACATATTGAGATATTAAGGATTTCAAGGTTGTTGCTTTCCATCACAATAGATTTTACCTCGATATCGATGTTATCGCCATGAAATCTCGATCCCAAGCACCAGACTTCTTTTCTATCTGACCCAAGGAAACACAAGCTATTACAAATCATACGATTAAACTACCCCCAGATAAAAAATACTCCAAAAATCAATTTAAAACAAAATATTTCTTCAAGAAGCCATTACAAAATTAACCTACATATAACTAGAAGATCCAATCCATAATTTTCTACAAAATGCCAACAAACTTACAAAACCCGAATGGTGCTTGATGGGTATACCTCCACTGGGCTGGCCCAAGGAAAAGTCAACGGAGGCCCACAAAGGCGGTCAACGGCCCTACAGCCCACTAAAAG
>JAOVVI020004674.1:0-17356 GCA_028571085.2 Nepenthes alata
ATTCTTCTCCTCTGTCGCTTCAGTAAATAGGGGAAAGTATTCCGCATTTTTTTTCCCAACAGTATCAAATAATTAGAACTCTATAATTTGTTATCTATTATTTGACATTTGAAATTTTCTTCCAAAGCGAGAAGTTCAAAGAAAAAGAAGTATGAAAATTGTGCAGAGTCTCTACTATGAAATATAAAAAGAAATTGTGTAATAGGACCAAGAATATTTATATCAAAGGGTAATATTTTCTCGTATATATTAAAATATTACTATGGTAAATTGAGAATTACCTCTAGGCCACGGCAGACATGATGGCATAAGAATATGGACAATAGGCCCAATATATCTAGGTTATAGGTATACCGTTCACCACGAAACATTAAAGTTTAAGGTTCATGGTTAGTGTCTTAGATCATGTGGATTAATATAATCTTTTTTTTTTAATTTTATAATACCGTTAGCTAGTAAGGCCTATTGTCATTGGTCCACAAAGTTAAAGAAATTTTTACATACTTTAAAATTTAAAAGAATCATATATAAAATCAGAAAAGATAAATATATTTTAAAAAGTGTATTTGATTATGTCTCATATTCATGCATTTATATTATACTCTTACTCAATTCCTTTATTTTATTTTAAATTATATTATATTATATTTATTTTGTTAAATAGTTAATTTAATACTAATTTATAGTTAATGTAATACATCACCTCCAACACTTTTTATAATGTAATAATAATTCAATAGTTGATTATCCAATATGCTTGTTTTTTCGATAAAAAATTGTCATATTTATTACTTACTAAAAAAAATTGACATAAAAGCACTCTAATATTTTTTTATTTAGATTTTAAAGTATTTTAATAGGATATATGTATATTAATATATGACTAAATATGATAAAATATTTTTTTATAAATTTTAGTTAATATACAGATACAATATAAAATATAAATTTCTAATAAAAATTGAAAATTTTTGGATAATGCATCTTTCTAGTATTTTTAATATCAACATTTCCTTTTTCCTTCACAATAATGATGATAAAATATTATATTATATTTTATAAGATTAATTATATAAATTTATTTTTATCATTTAATTTAAAATATCAATATTGCTCTAATGTCTGTGATTAATGATGGTAATTAGAATAATTAGACGTCTTGTTTAATTGATAAGTAAATCATTAACTCAGTCCGAAGCCGTGAATTAATTGAACCTTATCAGTGTTACAACGACGGGCGAGAGAGGGCCAGTAGAAGTAGAAGCGGAGAGACAGAGGACCGTTAGGATTTACTGCGCTGCCAGTAGATGTCAGTTGCGGGAGCACCGGTGGCGGCGCTGAATTCCGGCATCAAATACCGCCACCACTTTGCTCGCTTTGGCATCCAATGTTCCGATTCCAAACGTCGACGCGGTTTTGGTCCACAGGAGGACAACGTAAGGGAATAAAACGCTTTTCAGTTCTTTCTTCCCCCCCTCCGCGGTTTTTCTTTTGAATTGTTTTGAAATAATTTATGCTGCTGTGGACATTGAATCAACTTATGTGTTGTAATTGTCGGTTTTTGGGTGACTTTCTTGTGGGTTTTCTAACAAATGAATGTGGGTTATACAAAGGACGTGTGATATTCGTGCGTGGCATGCTCCGTAGAGAAGTCTGGCAAGGGCCGTGTGATATTTGTGTGTGGCTCCGCAAAGGGTTGGTCGATGGTTGTCAGAGCAACAGAGGTTGCTGGAGGTTTGTGCAAGGGTTGGCCGAGTATCGTCTATGATTGTTTGAGCAACAAAGGTCACCGGAGATTTACGCGAGGTTTATACAAAGGTTAGCCAAGTGTTTCTAGGGTTATCAAGCAACAAAGGTTGTTGGAGGTTTGTGTGAATGTCAGCCAAGTGTCGGTTGAGGGCCAACCAAGTGGCAATAGTCACTAGAGGTCGTGAAAAATTTGTGCGAGGAGTAGTTGAGCGAAAGACATTTCTAATAGACAAGCAGTATTTGTGCCAGGTAGGCACATGATAGACGGCCGTGCATCAATTTCAGTGAGACTAGTGCCCTTCAATGTGTGAAATGCCTTGGGGGATCACACCTGTTGCACATAAGGAGCTTACATATGCCAAAAATAATATAAAGTCACACTTGATATAATTTTAGGGTTAGTAGAAATACAAGCAAAAGTTGCGTGAGCGGTGTGAGTAATACAATAGCTTTGAGAGTAATTTCAACACAATGAGTGCCTAATTAGATAGAGAAGTGAGAAGAGAAATATGTTCGCATTTAATTGAGATCCGACTTGAAATCCGTTCTTTGCCAAGGTTGGATATGTTGTCCTAATGCATTTGTAGAACGTATTGCTATTTGATTACTCTTATTCTCATTGCAATTTTTTTTTTATGGGTTGTTAGTGGTGTTGGGGGTTGTGTTCAACCATTTTTCACTTAGGTTGAAGTGAAGGGATCTTCAATGGGGTTACTTCATAATTGATACTATATTTGTAGTGGTTTTATTTGGAATTTGTTATGTGATTTTTTTCCTTAGTCTAGAAGGGTTTTACATGTTAAAAATTATTATGTAATATTACGTTTTTTGTGCTAAGTATTTGGTGGCTGATGTGTGATAAAAGGTTCTGGTTGGTTTTGTTGTACATGTTTGGCCGAATCCCAACAGTGATGTGATGGTCTAACTAGGGATTATTGTCTTTGTTTTTGCAACTACTTATGCTGCAATTCTGCTTGTACTGTGATACTTCAACAGCTATTTGGAACCTTTTTCCCCTTCCTTGAATTTCATTATTTCAGGCGAAGAAAGGCACTACAAGGGAGCAGAAGGGAATGATTTTAGAACAAAGGTGCTTAGATAAGGCCACTCTACCTCCATCTTCTGAATCCAATTTCCCGAACATTGTATTTGTTTACTCCGCCCAATGATCAAAACTGTGTAGAACTGTGCAGAATTAATTAAATGTAAAATTTTGTTGTGCCTGGTTATTAGGATGAAAACATATGGAAATAAAAAATGTGTAAACTTTGTATCTGAAAATACATGGGACAAGTATGGAAGAGAAAAATTGTGGGATGGTAGAAATATAAATTGTAGAGTTCTTCAGTTTTACTCCATAACGAGTCAAACAAAAATACATGTAACTGGTGTCCGTAGTTTAAATGGTTCTGCTTCTCCTTAGCTTCCTCTTTAATATTTGAACCAAGCATTGTGGAAACTGGATAACCACTATGTTATTATTAAGCTTAATGTTGGTGGTGGAATTTGGTTGCCCTCTTTTGCATACTCTCTTCCCTTGATGTTTAGTCTATATCAGAACACTGAAATGCACTTAATTAAATGGTTTTGCTGTTTAGCTATATCATTTATTGTTTAGCCTGTCCATAAGTTTTTGTTGCTCTATGTAACTTGGGGCTCTGGTTTGCTAGAAAGCAATGCAGCTTGAAAGTGCATATTTAAGGAACTAGTAAAAATGGCCATAGGTTTTCTACTGACCTTGCCAGTTGAATTTGCATTTTTGGGGGTATATTACATGAAACGTATCATTGGTTTCAGAAGAACTATGTTTTTATGTCTCATGAAGATGAAAAAAAATTCCTATGCCCGTGAACTTCCCCCCAATGTGGTCATGTTGTGTGATGTATATCCTGCTGGATAGTCTCTTAATCCAAACACATGTAACCTGGATGTTGCAGAGAATAGCCCAATCAGTCAAAACAAAAAATTATTGCTATTGTGTTGTTAAAGCATAGGATAAATGATGCTTTGAGAAACCATAAGTTTAATCCAGTGAGTGTGATAACGAAATTGGTGAGGTGCCACTTTACATCAATTTGAAGGTTATAGATGAGATAAGCAAAACAATAAACAAATTCATTATGCCAATTCCTGAATGGTATATATACATATATGAGCAAGAAGGTGAGGCACTATCAGAGCATGCTATATTTTCCATTTGGATTTTTATGCTAGGAATACAATTTTGGGTAGGTTGAAAATCAATTGATAGTACGAAGATAAGATAGATTGAAAATCTAGTGTCAAGATACATCCTTGAACCAGCACCACCTAAGGATTGGCTGCTTTTAGGATATAGCTACCCATAGCATGCAAACATCTAGCAACTACTCCCATTGAGAGGCTAAGTGCATTCACTTAGCATCTTATGATCTCATCTCTAAATTGAGTTTCTTTCTCATTGTTATTTGTTTCATGGGCAACTGTACGTGTAATTTTTCCCCATCCACTTCCATTCGTGAAGATTCAGATCCATCATGAATTAAATGTGTTGGTTCACCAAACTGCCCCTACAGATGCTCATACTGTCCTTATGACACAAGTGGCCCATTTATTTTAATGGAGCATGTGAGCATTCATTAATAAATATATACTAAATGAGAGGGATAGAGATTTAGAGAGCCATGTTTGCAATAAATGCAATTCAAGACAAATAAAAGGAAAAAGGGGGGGGGGATAAAAGCTATCAGGGATGGCCTTGCCCTTGTGCATCATGTGAAGAGGGTGAACCTCCTACAAGGGATAAGAGTTCCTTAACCTCTTTCAAGCTGGAGTAGGGATTACGTTTTCCCAAGAAAAAGAAAGGCAAGGGTTAGGATTCATATAAAATAAACAATGCCAGTGGTAAATTGGAGAATAATTTAATAGAATCAACAAAATGATTTGAACAGTTCGTGGCGAGATTGTAAAAATTAAAAAAATAAAATAAAATGAAATAATGAATGAGGATTAGAGCAGGACTGGAGATCAGGGAATGTTACTAGAATCGAAAATAAAATAGGATCAGTGTGAAACTGGTGTGTGGGTAACGTAATTGGAGCAGACAGTAAATACAACCAGTGAAGGACTGGAGAACAGAAAGGTAATAAATTAGGGAGTAAATAAGACTTGTGCTGGAATGGGTAGCAGAGATATTAATAAAGCAGAAAATAGAATAGGTGAAGGGATTCGACTGGGCCGTTGAGAGCTCAGATACCTAATTACTAATTCAGAATACATGGCAAAAATCTTTTTTCACTGTGTATGAGCTTTCATATTTGTACAATTGGTGTAAATTTAGAAAATCATGGATTGCATTTACTGTAACCAAGGCAATAATAATATCCTAGCAATGTGGATCATTAAAACTATAAGTGCAGAGATGAAAGTTTGGAAGATATAGCATAACTAATTTTTAAGCACATAAATGGTGAAACTAAGCCACATGTAAAGTACTGAATAAAACTCAAAGTTTTAAATTGTATGGAGTCGAGTATCAACTAAAATAAGGCAAATTTAACTACCATAGCATAACAACAACAAAGCTTTAAATCTCTCTGAAAATGAAACTGTAATAAAGGATTTTCATTGATAATGATGCATTTGTTGATGGACAAGTAAATTGAGACTAGAACTGTTGAGTGCCTAATCTGAATCTATCAAACTCTAAGATACCAGGTTGACTGCTTGTGTCTGTCACTATTATGAAGTTTCACTAGTGTAATCTAATCTAAGCAAATAGAGTCAAGACAACACCTTGATGCCAACTTCAATATTGATCACTGCTGTTAATGTCCTCTTTAATTTCACAGTAGTTTTGCTTTTCAGTCATTGAGGTTAATGGCAGCTGCTATTTTGAAATGGCTTTGATTTTTGTTCATTGTTGTTATATCAAGCTGCTATTTTCAAGTGCCTTCAATTTTCGTGACTTAGCAGTACTTAGTAGCAAAGAATGACTAACCAATAACCACTGTGTGATAGACAATACTCTATTGTCCCTTTGTTTAGAAATCTGATTATACTCATGCTTGAGTCATAATAGTGAAGTGGGATCCTAATCCCCAGCCATTAGCTCTCCAGCTTGTAGGGGCTCTATTGCGAACACCAAGACTCGTAGCCCCCTCTTAGACATCTGCAACGTTGAAAAATATTGGAGCAGGAACTTTGTTCAAGTTTAGCAGCCTACTTTAATCACTGCTGGCAACCTCTAGATAATGCTTCCATTACAAATCCACTGAGAATGCATTGGTGAATTCACTTGGTCATTCTTCCTATAGTGAATTCCTAGTATCATGGAGGGAAAGAACTTTCGGATTCAGATACTTTGGAAAATGGGGTGGAGAGGTCAGAAGTGAAGAAAGAAAGGCAGAACAAACAACTGAAAACCTTCAAAACATGGCTTCTGGCATACATGTGAGGTGGAAAAACTGGGTAGGATGATCTCGGTTTTATCCTGAACTCAGTAACTAGATTACAGATGGTGAACATTTCAAATTTCAATCAGTTAATATTTGATGTCTAAAAGAGGGGAGGGGAATTGATTCGTATGCTCATCATGATTTCTATTGAAATGTCAAAAGACTGTTATGATGGCGATCACCAAGGCATTACGTGATAAGAAAGAGCCCATGGTGATTGGGTGAGAAAATGTGAAGGAGAAAGTTTATTGCATGTGGAAACCTTCTGCTAGATGGAATGGCCTTTTAGGTGCTTCCCTGATTATTAGCCAAAGTGTGCACAAGTCTGGCATGTGGGAGTCAGTGAGAAGATCAAAACCTCCTGCTACCAAATTTAGAAAACTAAAAGCATAATGAACAAGTGTTGGATATTATGCCTCAAAGCCATTTTATAGAGAATTATTTAGTAATTATTGAATTGTTGGTATATTTCTCCATAAGCAGATATATTATTTAATAGGTGTTTAACTGTGACATGTGACATCCCTGAAAAATAATCATGAGAAGCATTGAAAAAAAATCATGCCAATGATGAAGGAATCAATGGTGGGGAGTGGTGTTCTTTGGATTTCTTGTTAGCTCATTGTGTTCTAAAATGACATAAATTTTTGAAGTATAAAATAAGTCTATGTTTGCCATGCTTCTATTAGATGGGGTGACATACTCTAATCGAGGCCGTCACTGTAGTCAACAAATGGCTGTATTGTAGAATATATGAACCGAAAGGGATCAATATATGAATACCTTATAGAATTGATCATCGATGCTAAGAAGACCATTTAACATAATTAAATTAGATGCCTTTTCAATTGAGTGGATTATGTGGATTTATTTATTATGCATTTGGCCTAAGACCGTGTTAACAGGTGCCGGTCTCTTGAGATTAAATATACAAATGATTTTGGGTGTTATGCATGATTAATTGGCATAAATTCTCAATGAAGAATCCACAATTTCAGATCAAGGTAGTATATTTAAATTACCTTTATGGTGTTGGACTTGAAAAAAAAGAAACTGGCCTCTGGAATTTGGGAAATTTAGTCTTAATGTATATTATATAAATATATTTATTTACAAAATTATTTTAGAAATAATTCAAAGTTCCTACCAAATTACAAATCAATAGTTAAGAATTATATAAGTTAGGGATTTAATCAGTAATTTTATTTCAATTTGATCGGCCCATCTGAAATATAGTTTGGTGGAAGGATAAAAAAGATTAATTGTAAGCAAAGGGATTTCATAATTTGTAGAATTATGTTAATAGACATTATTATAATTTGTGTAAGCCCAATAGTTAGAATGAATGATTTTAAGAAATTTATTGATTATTAGATTTTCCATTTTCATTATACAGTCAAGAATTGAGTCTAAGGATCCCACTTTACATCACAGCCTAAGGCTTGTAAGGGGTTATAAATAGAGCCCACGTTGGTTGGCCATCACAGCATTATTCATTTGAAAAATTTTCTTGTGAAAAAGAGAATGAAAAACCCAAGGAGAATCTGAGAAATTCTTTAGAGGCTGTGAGACATGAATCCCTCCTGAGACAATATACTTGAGTTCCTCTTTTATGAGATTGAGAAGTTAACTTGGAAAATTCGCAGGATCATTTTGTGAGTTCCAATTTCCACACAAACTAATAAGACCCACTGAAGTCTGTTCATAATTGGTTTTGTTTAATTTTTAACCTATAAATTAAGCTTCCAACTTAAAAAATGAATTTGATTTTATATTTGCAAACAAAGTTCTGGAATCTGAAGTAGATCCATATGATTAATAGTTGCCTTCTCTCACTTTTGAGCTACCCTACAATGAATCCAGTGGCTCTGTGTTTCTGTCCAAGTGGCCACCAACAAATTATTGTCATCAAAGGTTCAAGGCCAGATCCATAAGAGGCCAAAATGCGATGTCCCATTAATCATCTAGGGTAGAATATTAATTGATTTACCAAAAAAAAAAAATATTAATTGAAAAGGCTATTCAAGTTATAGATCAATGTGATGCTTGAAATACAAGAAACACTGTGATGACCTTACTTCGTCTATTTGGTGCTGTATGTAATTGTACGATGTTCTATTTTAAGGTTAGTCTTGGGTCCTGGCAATGACAGGGTTAAAACAGAAACATACCTCTAGAAAAGGACAGAAGGTTCTACTTTTGACAACCTCTTCCTCTGGACTCTAAAAGTGAGAAGCTCAGAGGGTGAGTGATCACAATGGTCATGGCCTTGAATGAATCAAGATGATATCATGTTCTTCATTATCTGGATATTAAAAAGGGCATTATCTGCTTCTCTCTCATCCTTCCACCCTTAATTTTTGACCTCTTATTTAGACATATTGGTTGCTGAGAAGTTTTTTTGATTGGGATTGCTATAGTTGCCTTTCTAATCACTGCCATGGCACGATGCAGGAAATCAACGAGTAGGCAATCTGGCTCTGTGCCTGACAGTAAGTGGGTCTCTTTACCCCTTGATATAGGATAAGAATTACTTTTATAATATTCAAATGCTGTTTAGTGTTATGAAATTGTTATTCCTCTTGTCCATAAAGAATGTCCTCCTTTCTATTCTTGGATTCCATGGTTTGTTGATTTGCGTTGTTGGAAATTGGAACGCCTCTAAATGTCACTCACACAATAAGGGAAAACTGTAATGGTCTATTAACAAGATTTTAGCCTTCATTCTAGCCTCTACAAATGATGGTAAATAATGCATTTTTAAATTCAAATTCAAAAAAGTGGCAAGGGACTTTGAAAATTTTAGTGTGACTGTGGCATTGGCAAGCTTTGATTCTTAAACATGGGCACAGACATCAGGACGTTCTTTTGAGTAGGAGTATACAAAATTATGAAAATCATTTCAACAGATCATGAGAGTTATCTTTTGGTTGTTGTGATGCTATGAATTGGTTTGCCAATATTGATGACTGATGATTGGAGGAAAGAAGCATTAAAAATAGAAAATAATGGGGTTAGTAAAAGTGGAATCACGCATAAGAGGAAGAAATTTAAAGAGGCTTTAATGGTATGCGTACTGTGAAGAGGATAAGGGTAGAACGTTGCTGAATGTGATTAGATTTTGACTTTATACCATTTAATTTTTGGCATGGGTTTTTACAATTGTTTTGGTTAGGGGGTTCTTAATTGGATTTTTTTATTTTTCCCCCCCTAAGTTTCCTCTGTTTTTGTTTTCTTTGGGCAGATATACTAGAAGCTATAGTGGTGATTTCTTACCTATCATTTAAGAGAAAGATCCTAAAAAGTTTTCTATACCTTACAATTTTTTGTTAGCATATCTCTGCTTATAGTATTGTACTTATTGCATAAGCCTTCTTCTTCTTTCCTTCCTTATAATATATATATATATAGATAGATAGATAGACAGATATAGATATAGTTATATAAATATCAAATGACAACAAGGGGGTTGTCCGAGTACAGAGTATGCCTTGCACAACCAGCAAAATTCTATGGACTAGCCTCCCAAAAAACGATTGCCATCTCCAACCTCCTTACAAGGTCAATGTAAACAAGAAAAACAAAACTATGAAACAACTAAAGCCAGTAAAATCAAGTCCTTACACTTCATTTAAGCCTTTAGGGCTCTCAGCTTTCTTTCCACTTTTACAACCATACCCTAGCAATGAGTGGCCTTAAACTTCTCAAGCCTTCTGGCTTTGATATCCTCAAAAAGCTTAATATACTTGCACTTTTTTCCTGTTAAAGAATGGCCCAAATATTCAATAATATCCGTTGTTTGATTGAACACTTGGTGAGCAACTTGGCAAATTCTTCTCAGATCCATTGAAAATAGCATATAAGCAAAGATGATGGACCTGAAATGCTTTGTTGATTGGAAGGACCAGGACCATCCGTCATCTTTGAAAATAGCATATAAGCAAAGATGATGAACCTGAAATGCTTTGTTGATTGGAAGGACCAGGACCATCCGTCATCTTTGAAAACACAAATAAGACTCATCCACAAATATTAATCTGCTGATTGCTGGACATCATCCTTGTGAACAGAAGGTGCAGATCAATCAAACAGAATCTTCTCATCACAATTCATTCTCACTGATTTACAGCGATAATAGTCTTGACAATGGCACCTTTTTGACTTGGGACCTATATCAAAAACCCATTTGAAAAAGAGCCTGAAAGCCCTCTGCATCCCCAAGCATGTATGGCATGCAAAAACATTTTCGACCACCAGACCACTTGCGTGAATCTCTGAACTAGACTGCACAGCAGGCATTCAAAACATATTAACAGGTTTCCTCAAATTATCTTCCCCAGCAAATTGCCCCTGATCACCTCAACCTGGCTTCTCAGTATCTTGGCAAACTTTAATGCACTCAGCCAAAAACTGTGCTCGTCACTCATTGGACCTCCTGAAATGACTTGCCCTAAAGGAACTGTATGTCAGCAAACAACCCTTTACATTCCTGCCAGATTTTAACCAAATCAACTTTTTATAGATGGCATGGTAAATAAGGCTTTCCAAATTGCTGGCTTTATGGAGGGTTAAATTTATATATTTTTTTTTTTGCATTACAGAGAGACTTTTATACAGTGAACTTGGCATTGCCCCAAGACTCATTCTCTTTACCCAAATCAATGACAAAAAAATTTTTTGAACATTCCACACCAACATAAATGGCATATAGGGATTCTCAAATCCATCAAACCACCCCAAGCACCATTCATAACTCTTGATATTGCTTCCAGCCTCTCTCCTCTAGCAATCTGACATCATTGTGTCTCCTTCATTTGCGGCTCAAAACAAGTACTTCACCTTTGATTTTAATGGTGTGTGGAGATGAAATGATGATTAAAATGTAGAAAAACCTTGGTTAAAATATGGGGAAATGAGGGAAGCATAGTCCTACAAGAGGCAGAGAGAGTTAAGGAAGAGGGTGGTGAAACAGCGTGATGAGAAAGCAGGTTCCATGTTTTGGCAGGATAGAGGAGAGACGAGGTCTAGGGATATAGAGAGGAGATAATGCAATAAATTATAAGAGTTGGACATTTGATGTTTACTTGGAATCAATTTACCAGGTGGCAGCCTTAATTGTTATATCCACTTGTCAGCATTCTGCATGAACTGTTAAAGACTTCACGAATTTGTTGGGAATTGTGATGCAAAGTTCTCATATGAATAAATCTTGGAGATTCTCACTCTAGGAAAGAGAATTTGTACTGTTCTTGAACTATGATCTGAAGTCATTGCTTGTGGAAACTTTTTTTTTTCAAATGTAATGGGTTGGTTGTAAACTTGCAATGGATGAGCATTGGGCAGCATTATCATGTAAGGTAAGATATGGGCACATTGGTAATAATCCAAGAAGAGAACCTAAGGAAAGAAAACTGCTAGAAGGGATTTGGGCTTGAGATGGTTTGTTGAGTGCAATGTAGGCTATTAATGAACATCTGATGAAGAAGAATTAAGGGTAATAGGATAGGAAGAGGTAGATCTAGGAACTAGGAATGCATTAAATCAGGAGTGAAGAGGCTATTCAATAACCTGTGTTTGTGCTGCCAAGTTGATAGGGAGTGACCATGTGGCCAACTGAAAGAGGTGGCACTTACTCCCGTTGTGTGTTTTTGGGTTAGGTATGGAATCCTGTTGTATCATTTCTGAAGTGCTGTTTTTTTTTTTCTCTGCTCATTTTGTTCTTGTTAATGGTACTAAATGGCTTATTCCTTGCAGGAGTACCTGTATTGAGTTCACAGCTTGACAGAATATCTGACAATAAAACTTCGGAACTCCAGTTTGAGAAAAGGCTTGAGGCTGTTAGAAGGTTAAATCATGTTGAATTCTCATGAATATTGTTAGATCCACATCTGCCTTGGACATCATGTGTACTTAATGATGCTCATATAGTTCTAGTTCCACAGTATCTGTTTACATATTTAATTATGCTACTGATGTTGCTGTTTCATTTTTAATTCTTGGGTATATGTATACGCATGGAATTCTGGTCGAAGTGTCTACTACTTTATCTTGAATATTTTCTTTCAGTGTTGACCTTCTTTCTTGGGGCAAGTATCACTCTGGTATTTTTAGATTAAACAAGAAATATTTAGATGGTATTACACTGAGCATGTCCTTTGCTCACATCCATGATGGAATTTCTGTCAGTATAAATCTTTAAATGATTGTATTGCCCTTGCTCAAGCATGTCCTTTACTCAAATGCATGAAGAAATTTCTGTCACTATAAACCTTTAATACACGTTGCCTTTTTCTTTATAGTTGCTTGGATTATCTATTTTTAAGTAAACTAATTTTATTAACTTGTATATTCTCATCATCTAATAGACTAGCCAGAGCAGTCAAAATAAAACTGTTCACATCCATAGCAACCTCTTTGCTATTGTCTAACTCTTATAATGATTGATCCAAGTGTGTCTAAGATGTAGCTAGCTATATGTGTTTGTTGTTTCCTTTTACCTTGGGCCAAGAATTTTATGATGTATTCTTTGTATGCTATTGGAAATGATTCTTGCAGATCTTTCAACCATTTTGTTCTCAATGATTCATGTTATAAGTTCCCCAGTTAGATCAACATGGTCAATGAGACGATGTGCTTTGGTGCAACGGTAAGATTGTTTCATTGTGACTCGGAGTTTGGGCTTAAATATTGAAAATAGCCTCTCAGTCGCGGCAATATACAGGCTAGGCTTACTTCCATAACACTGATGATGTTGGAGTCTCAATGCGCTATGCCACCCTTTGAGATCAATATGGACACTAAGATCGTCTTCTCCAGTCAAATCCTTGGGATGAATATAATATCAAGACGAGGAGGTCTGCAGTAAGGTGGTCTGACACTATGTTGTTTTGGGGGTGGACCTGTTATCCTGATGTTGCATCCATTTCTCTTGGGTTGATGAATTTTGCTCTATCAAAATATGTCAGGTGTGTTTTGGTTGAGGAACAAAGCCAAGTTATTGCCAGGATATGACCTTTTGTGTGATATGGCCTGATTCAAATCAATACTTTTCAAGGCAGTAAAAAAGTCTTTCCTGCATAACAAATGAAATTTTAGTTTCATTGAATGATTACATCTTTTTGCATGGAACTGTGTTTTCTCTTTATTTGCTTAATTGTGATTATATGGTGATTTAAGCATTTTGTCTTGTGAGCTTATGTAAAAAAATTACTTGCAATTAAGATTTCAGGTGCTGTCTTCTTGTGGGTGACTTCCTTGTGCTTTTCTTTTCAAACATCTTCCATGAGTCTTCATTCTGTTACATGCCTTCCAGGTCAGCTAATGAGAAGAAAAAAGCAGAAGAAGAAAAGGAATTTGGGGCAATTGATTATGATGCACCAGTTAAGCAAGAGGAAAACACTATCGGACTTGGTACTAAGGTTTGTGCTCTGTGGATATCTAATATATGTCAGTAAGGGATTTTGCTTTTTGTGCGGGGATTGGTTTCTGAAACTCAACATATTTGATAGATTGGAATTGGCGTTGCTGTGGCGGTCTTTGGTCTTGTTTTTGCTTTTGGAGATATTCTTCCATCTGGAAGGTGCTGCACAAAATCTCAGTTTCAGAACTTTTGATCCAGATTGTTTTACCTCTTATATCTTACGAATTTGGAAATCGTTCCCTTTCAATTTTTGGAATGCAATATTTGTTTCTCTGATACGAGTAAGATAAAGCTCTATTTCTTGATGCTTAAGTACTTTAGCTGAATTTTATTTTCTGCTTTTATTTTGTTAAGTAATTAGTAATATTTCCGTCTATGATCAAAGATTATCAATACATCTACCCTGGAAGATCCAGGGAGACTTGAAAGTCCACATAACAATACCCGGGGAGCCCTTAGGCTGGTCCAAACTGTCATTGGTACAAGAAACTTAAGGGAGCAAGTAGTCCAATTTTAAAGGTTCTCCTCATCTAAGCTCAAATGTAGATGGTCATGGTAGTAGTAAAACAGTTAGCTTGTAAATTTGTTATGTCGGTCCTCTGTTTAGCTGTCGTACAGCGCTACTATAATTCCTCCCTCCAGGTGGACTATATGCACAGCCATTGCTTGCAATTGGTCCATTCAGCATTTGAATAACTGCAATAGTGCAAACATGCACAAATCATCTCTTCATCGCGGTTATAGAGCAACACGTTCTGTCATCTATAATTTGCTTAACAGAACTTATTTTACCAGGTCATAGAGGTATGTTTAGGGATAGAAAGAGGGCTCCAGATCAATTGGCACTGTTCCACTTGGTCTGTTTCCCCTGCAAGCTTCATATGTTTTTTCTTTGAAAAAATATTGAACTTGGCGTCAATATACCTAATGTTGACAGTAGTAGCAGCAAGTACAGGCTTTTTATATCGCTCCAATAGCTAATCGCTGGTGTATAAGATTCTCTCCCAAAATCATGATGCCTTATTCTTTCTTGGTGCAGATACTTCAAGTAATTTGCTGCCATCCACTGACTCCATTGGCTATCTGCTCCATTAATACAGAACTTTTACATAGCCATTTTCCCCAGAATTCTACACTCCTTGAATCTAATCTACCCTCCCTCTCACTCTAGTGAGTCTGTCACTAGCTACTTGATCCTTTTTTTTCCATCGTTTCCTCCATTCCTTACAAAAAAGCTACGGGTTTGTCTACTTCCTTCACTATAAAGATAAGAATGAGGAAGATACTTCTTCAACGTCGCATCCCTCAGAAGCTGAGCAGACCAGCCTATGAAAGAAGTGTAGTAGACCTGTTTGCTACTCTAGCCGTCATTTTGTCTGGATTGGGCTTGCATTGAGCCACACTAAAATCACTTTGACACCAAAGGCACTCCTACATATTTCATAAGAAATGTGTCCCCACCAAACTAGAGTTCTTTGAGAATTTCAGCTTTGACACTCATTCACCCCAAAAAGACCTAACGCATGTAGGTTTACCATATTGTAGCCTTTGATGAGAGTTAAATATACTTAGCCTTACCCCTGCATTACAAAGAAGATGTCTTGTAGCTTGAAGCTATGACCTCCATTTTGCATGGAGCTGCCTTTCCGGTGTGCCTAAGTTGCCATCGGACACCATCATTCATACCCCAATGAAATTATGAGACTTTTCTAAGTGATTCTCTCAAGGCCTGAAACTTGGGATGAGTGTTGGAAATACACCATTGCCAGTTGCCCCAGGCCTTTGTCATCTTTGGGAAAGAGCCTTGAATTGTCTGCAGAACACAGTTGAGTAATGCCAATCCTCTGCACTTGAGTTTCATCCTGACAAACATTCCATAGAGAAAATAGAAAAGTTGAGTCATTGGATCCTTTTCCCTAGAACTTTACCCCCTCCAGAATAACCAAATAAAGGTCCATTCATCATGGTAAAAACTCAGGTGGTGGAGGTATAGCATGGGTTACTCGTTCCTATATTGGGCTTGCAATGTGTTTAAGATAATTTTATAAGGCCTAAGGCTCATCCCTTGTCAACAACGCTTCACTTCTTCGATTGAGGCTAAAGGGCCCAAAAGCTCGGTTGCTAGGCAGTTCTGGTCATTACACTAATTGTACCACTCACATTACATGGGACATGTTGGCTTGCCATGCGTCCCTGGTAACTCCCTCAGTTTGGCATGGGAGTGAGCATGGAGGATCTTTGAGACTAATAAGGTTGCCTTGGATTTGAGAAGGATAATGGTATCACATCAGATATGAGATGAGTGAAGGCTATCACTTGGAAAAGTTACTTTCCTTTCTGAGCCTGAATTTGCTAAGGGGCCTGCAGGTTTGGTTGCTATGTGGGTGTGGTTAGTTGTACAAGTTGTCCGGGTAATTGCACAAGTCATTTTGCAGTTAACAAATTTCTCAGGGAAATTCAAACCCGTAAGTACTTGTCTCAAGAAACATCATTCACCAATTCAGGTGCTTACTTCATATCCATTTTCTATAAGCATCTCGGAGAGACCAATGTCCTGCCGTAGTTATTCACTAATTCATGGCAGAGCAGGATATTCTCAATTATACTCCTGCCCTCTATAAATACAATTTGAGCTTTATCACTCATCCACTCATTACCATTCTACTATGTTAGCAAGTACCTTTAATATGACTTTGTTAAGAAAATTGCAACATGCAATGAGCCTGTAATCACTTGTAGTTGTGCTGGAGCTATTAGTGACACGATTAATGGAGTAATGTTTACCGTTCTTTGGCATCTTGTATGAAGCAAAGAATTTGATAATTGATACATTCTCAGAATGCTCCAAGCTGTCTTGAAGAATAAATAATTATACCTATCTGCAGCACAAACATTCTCATATGGGATATCAAAATGAGCTTTTCCTGGTCTTTTTTTCGAGGATAGTACTACCTTAAAAGTCACAATGATCTTCACTGATAAGACTATCACATTGATCTTTTCTGTCTCATTCTGTACACAATAACTTTGTTTTAGCAAGTTAATTATTCCCTATTCAACAGCACCAAAATTGGCAATGTTTCTCCACTCTCTCCAACAATAGCTGTGGTGATTCCATTAACAACATTTCTTGTAGCAAGGGAAGTATGATTAAAATCGTTACTTCAATAACATTATTTAATGTTGATGCGTTCTCGGGTCAAGGTTATTGTACAGATTAGGGAGTTGTGGATTGGATCTTTGCGTCGGGTCAATCTGAAGTAGGACCAATCTCCGTAGCCTTGAACTTAGACTTGCGCAACACAACAAACAAACAATATGTCAGAAGATTGGTGGGGCTCATTCCCCGGTATATCCTTTGACGCTCAAGTTAAAAATCTTTTCAAGAAAATAAAAAGATGTAAGGAGGATGTGAAAGAGATACTTGGGTGCATGTAATGGGGATTAAGTGTGATACACTTGATGGGAAGCGTCTTTTAGAAAGAGAAATGCTATTGGAGGGGAGCGTCTTTTTAGTATTTTTTGTGGTCTACCTTTTTTCCGTATCCTTCCTCCTATGCATTATTTACATTATCTTTGCATTATTTTGGCATACTAGTGTTTTTATTTTATACTGCTAATATATTTTTCTAAATTAAACATGATAAAAGTAACAGTTCTCCAACCCCTTTTACCTTGGGGTGACAATTTTTCAAAATCCATGTTTGAATAAGTTTTATGATAATATCGGAATGAATTAGCATTTGATTAA
>JAOVVI020004675.1:0-17355 GCA_028571085.2 Nepenthes alata
AATATTTAAATAAATAGTTTTATTAAAATATTTATAATATTTAATTTAATATTTATTAAATATTAATATTATTTAAAAAATTTAAAAAATAACTATATATAATATGTTTTTTATTTTTTAAATCTCCACCATTAGATTTTAATCCAATGGTGAAGAAGAGCAAAGCAAATGCTGCTTCTCCTTATGGAGAAGCAGTATCCCTCATTCCTTGTTGGTGAGCACGGGCAACGAGGTACAACAGTGTTCTTGACACGTGCCGAAGTATTGACAGAATAAATGAGACAGCTAAATCTAATGCCAAGATATTTGCATATAAATATAAATGAGTAGTAATAACTTAGTAGATATGAGTTTTATTATGATATTTATAATTATTAAACTCCATTGTTTTTAAATTGGTGAAATTATTTTTGTTGTATGAGATAATAAACCAAAAAATACCAACACTATATATTAAAATATAGTATTAATTTATCTACTACTCACTTTCATAATAATTTAAAAGATACAAAAATATAGTATAATTTAATTTTTTTAAATGGGTTATTTTTAATTTTTTATTATATCGGTGGCAAATGAATGGATGGACTCTTAAGGTAATTCAATAACTTAAAATGTATGTTAATTAAATAGTACTGTTGCGTCCACGTATTTCGGCCGCTATACAACCAGAGTCTGAGGCCTCTTTTTAAGTTCGTGGGCGGACGAAATAATACAATACAAGAGAAATCGTTAAACTCGACGAGGACAACGTTTCAGGAAGAAAAATGAGATGATGACACAAGGCGCGAGAACTTTACGTGAAAAGTTTCTTTTGAGTGAAAGGAAAAAAAATCACGGTGGTAGACACTAAGTCTGAGAGGTTCCACTATAGTAAAAATGGAGTACAATTGGGCACTGTGGCACGATTTGTTGCTACAGGGAGTTACAAGGCGAGAGGTCATGCCATCTCTTTTTTTTTCTCTTTAAAATTGTTTACAATATGTGTGTAAATGACAATTGTTAGAATAATTATCTAATTGCCTGAATGGGTATTTCAGCCGCCGTATAACTAGAGTCTGAGGCATCTTTTTAAGTTCGTAGACGGGCAAAATAGTGCAACAAGTACTAATAAAAAATATGAGTTAATTGTGAAATAAATAAATATACCTAAAAAAATTTTAAAGCTATGTAATAAAAAAATTATTTAAAATTATTTATATTTTTTTAAATGATATTATACTTATTGAATTAAGTGATAAAATTGATTTTATTCAACTGATTTCATTTATTTAAGAAAAGATTATGATATTATTATATATGAGTGGCCAATGAATATTTAATTTCACAAAAATATAAATTTATATGATAATATCACACGTATATAATATCGTGACATCCAATTGGTAAGTTGAAAAGCTTAACACGTGACATCGAATTGGCAAGATTATATGCTATCCATAACACGTGACAGAAAATAAGTCAAAAAATTAATTGAGTGAACAAATTTCATCTGTGCATGTTGTCGGAATATTGAAATGAATTTACTGCAAAATCCGTACGGCCCACTTATTTGATTTACCAGCTTTGATGGCAGCGAGCACTTTCTATCGGCTTGGGCCCAGCACCCCATGACGGTGTCGTATTGTTTATGTTCGATAGTCCAGATGTCACTCTGAATTATATATATTTATTTTCGTGCAAACGCAAATGAAATGCTAAAATAATAAAATATTCCGTTATTCTTTTATTTAATTATATTATCGACTTTCATTGCTCTAAATTGTTGACTTAATTTGTAAAATCTATTAAGTATTAAAAAACAAACAGAATAGCCATATAGTCATTTAATTATCTTTAAATATTTTACATGACATAATATTTATTTCTTTATTTAATAATTAGTAATAATTAAATTTAATATATAAATAAAATATTATATTATTAAAAAATTAGTTTAATTATAAAAATTTATTTAATATCATTATTATCAGGCATTCATATTTATCTATCTAAATAAGTTTATATTTAATATAGACTTTCAAACTATAAAAATATGTTATATTTGATTATTTAATTTTTTAAATTGTCTAAAATTTAATTTTATAAATAAGATAATTTAATTTAGATATTTTAAATTTTGGTGTCTATCCATCTCGATTGTGCCTTATTTTTTTTTTCTTTTTTTTTTTGCTATTGCTCATGCCTTTTGTCTACACTTTAATATTTTTGTTTGACGCTCACCATTCTATTTGCAGTTACCATTGTCGCTACTCGTCTTAATTTTAATTTACATCATTTTCATGCCAATTTTTTTTTAAATAATTTTGTTAAATAATATGATAAATATAATTTAGCCGTTGAAAAATAAGTTAAAAAAATTATATATAGCTATTTTTAAAAAATATCTCAAAAAATTATTTAATCGATTTAGATATTTATTATAAAAAATTTAATAAATCTAATTAGCTACAACGAATATCTAAATATAAAATAACAATAAATATTTTAAATATATAATTAAATATAACTACTCTACGAACGGTCCCCTCATCCCACGGTCAAAAAGCAGTTCCCTCGTCAAATGCTCGGCTCGTGAGCTAAAATAAAAGGCGGACTGAACATAGATTACATTAATCAGAGATATATAGTATAATTATTAGGTGAACTTTTTAAAAATAAATAAAAAATAAATAAATAAATAAATATATATATTTTTTATATATATGATGTGTCATGGATTCGAGTCTTCGACGGATTCTAGTTCAACTAGATCTTGAGTTCAAGTTGACGTGGGACCTGATCTCCATACTGCCTAGTTTAGATCTTGCACATTACAACAAAAAATAAAACATAAAAAAAATGACTGGACTTATTTTTTAATTTAATATCCGACACTCAAATTAGTTATCCTTCTTCTAAAACGAAGAACGCAAAGACATAATTTACTAAAAATGGTACAGGAAAAGGGACTTATTAGTCGAATTTGGAGATGACGCTTGGCGTGGAGCCATTTTTGGTGGTGGTGCGCTCATGAAAAGTGGCTTTCGATGGTGCGTTTGTGGAGAGCGGCTCGTTAGACACAGGGTTGGCAGAAAGCGAGTAGTTGGAAAAGTAAATGGCGCTTGTAGACTCGTTCGAAAGCGAGATTACTTATGTACGTTTGAACATTGAAAAAAGTGTCTCTAGAGTTTGCTCAAGGGCCTTTTATAACTATGGGTCCTCCTCACCCCTGTTTGGGCGATGAAGTTGGCTGCCAACTGTCTGGACAGGATCCCTTCTATCTGGCGAGAAGATACTAGTGCTATTTAAGACAACAACGATCGATCAAAAGTATTCCTACCTTCCTCATGGAGACACTACACGCAGTAAATATTAAAATTTTCATCGTGGAAGATGTGCTGAGTTGAAGACTTTCATTTCAAAGGAGATTGAGGTCTCAGAGATATTTCATATCGCGACTAGTTAATGTAATGGCCCAGATTCAAAAATATAATAAATTATCGTCATTAAGCTAAAATAATAAAAAATAAGGTAAATAGATTTAAAAAAAGGGATAAAATTAATTCAGAAGCAAAAGGGGCCATCAAGGCTTCGGCGCCTGAGCTGCGCCAAGGCGCAACTCGAGCCCATTTAACAGAATGGGGCACCCGAGCAGTTCCCGAGGCGCCATCTAGGAGCGAAAAACAGAATTGGCCATTTTTTATCCGATTAGAGTAAGAATAACAGTAGATCGGACTAATGTAAGTGTACCTCAAACATTATTTTTTATTTTTATCGCTTTTGAATATTTCTATTTTGCTATTTATACTTTGAATCACTTGCTCTCTAAGATTTGTGAAGAGAAATGCACGAATCTAATGATTTTTGGTTTAAACTTCCTATTTATTTATATATATTGTGATTCATGACTTTGATTTCGTGATTTTGCTTACGATTTGCGTTCGATTTGTGTCCGAAAGTTTCGTATGGAACCCTAGAACAATAATTTGGGAATTTATGTTTAGAAATTTGGAATCTCGAGATTTAAATGTCGATTGGTGCTTTATTATAGTTTATTAGACCATTTGTATCTGAAAACTTTGTATGGAACTGTATTATCAAATTATGGAGGCCCTCTGAAATTGTTTGAAAGATTGATTGTATAAATTTGGACTTGGCCTTGAGATATGATGAATTTTGACTATGAAATTATAAGTAAATACATTAAGTTAAATTGTTAAGAAAATCGGACTTAGAACTGTCGTACAGTTAGATAGAATTTTCTGACATACCTTAGAACTTTACGGTGGTGATCGAGGATAACTTCATCTATGGAGTGATATTTGGTTTACCCCTTCTTGCGATGTAGTCAAAGGATAGAGACTATCAAACCTTTGAATCACGAGTGAAATGAAATGGAAAAAATGTTATTGAACATTTGGCTTTGATTGTTTAAATTAAATATAATCTATCATCGATTATTTACCCCTCAATTAGTAGGATATATTAGTTGGGTTCCTGGAATAATGAACTAAAATTTTAAAGAACAAGTGAGATTTGAAACTGATTTATGAATTCCGATACATATTTATATTGATTTGTGCCTTCTTTTTATTTCCATGGACGTCTTCAGATATTTTCATGATTTCTGCTTTATCGTACTTATGTTCTGGGTGAAAATATTTCATTTGCATACTTTTATGGTATCTTATTGGGTTTTGACTCACTCTTGTAATCTTTTTCCCTCTCTAGAAGAACTAGTAAAACGGATACCAAACGAGTAGGAATAGTTAAAGCTTAACAAGGAGTTAGATGAAATTTTAAAGCCCTAAAGATTTTGGGAGTTTGATTGTTGTTAATGTAAATGCTATATTTTTGTGAAAGGAATTTGTATATAAATAGTTATGGCATGTTTTGGGTTTTGTTGGAGCAATGTATTGTTTTTGCTTTCGCAGATTGAATTATGGTTATAGTTACTTCTATATTATTTTTAATGTTTAGATTTATTTTGGTCCTAAATGACATCTCTCTTACATCTAATACGATAGCTAGAAGTAATGTGTTGAGTCATAGATGATATGACATTTGTTGATCTTGTAAATGTGTTTGTGGATGTGTAGTGGATTATATTTTGATGATTGTTTATACATGTTATTTATATGATTTTTAGTCAGTTTTTAGAGAAAAATTTGCTCAATTTTTTATAAAAATATTATTTTATTTTATTTTAGATATTAATTTGGTATGATTATTGATTGAGGTTATTAGAAAAAAATGACCCGTTCCGTCACAGTTAGGGCAGGTAATCTCTTGCGTGCGGGAATGGGGTCATAGGCTATATCTGATTTGGGATGCATATGGCTGTCTGGAGGCCTTCTCTAGTCAACTAAGGTGTTGATCGTTTTCTGGGCAGGCGGGCCGCACTTCTTCTGGGTTGATCCACCTTTTAGCCCGACCCATTTCAACTGTCCCCATCACTAGCACCCTATGTCAAGGTTTTAAATTTTTGGCCCGCGGTATGTTAACAATGGGACGCATCATGCCACGTTGTCTTTTCAAGTCTTCTCTAGATTCCCCCTTTCACTATTTTTGGCGTGATTCCTCTATTCCTCGAATCACTATAGATTTGCTGAGATGGCAATCTCCTGGTGTTTAGCGACCCATTGGTTCCCTCCATGCTATAAACCGAGGGTTTGCAGCGCTTGTTTGCATCATCTCCCTCATTGAAATGGCGTGGGAGCTAAAAGTCGCTACACGGCTTGCTGTTTTGGCCACCGATTTACAACTGAGGTTGTCCGTGTAAAGAACCCAATATGGCGTGTCAGTATAGTGATCGGCGTTGCTGACGTAGTTTGTATCTGAAATTGGGTTCCTGGTCTCGATGATGGAGTCGGCAAGTGCTTGCCTTTTAACGACTGGTCTGGGCTTAAATTTTATGTCAAACTCACCCAATTCAATGGCTTACTTAACTAGCCGTCTTGACACGTCGAACTTTTACAGGACACCTATTAATGGCTAGTAGGTCAGGATAAGTATCCGGTGTATTTGAAAGTAGGGCTGTAACTTTCTAGCTGAAAAGACGAGTGCCAACTCAATCTTCTCGGCGTAGCGGTATCGAGTCTCGGCACCATTCAACGTTTTGTTGATGTAGTAAATTGACCACTACGCACTGGACTCCTAACGAATCAAGACGGAGCTCAGTGCCGCCTCTGAAACTACTAAGTATAGGTACAACTCCTTACCTTCTCTCGGTGAAGTTAGGAGAGGAGGCTAGCCATGTACTCCTTCAGTTCGTCGAAGGCAGTCTCGCAATCAGTCATCCATTGGAATTCATTCATCTTTGTCCCCCTTAAAGTCTTGAAGAAAGCGAGGTACTTGTCTTTAGATTTAGTCATGAAGCGAGAGAGTACTGCAAGTCTTCTGATTAGCCTCTGGACGTCTTTCACATTTCATGACAGTGTCATATCTATGATAGCCTTTATTTTCTCAGGGTTCACATCGATCCCTTGTTGGGAGACGATGTGTAATATCCCATATTTTTATTCGGATTAATTTAATAATAATTATGATTTTATATAATTTGGATATGGCAAAAAATTAATTTAATATTATAAAATTTGAAATAATAATTTGATCAATTGGGGTGGCACCACAGGTACGCCCGTACTATTACCCAAATATTGGATTACATTTTACAATAAAAGAAAACTAAAATATAATATATATATATATATAATAATAATATATTATTAAAAATAAAAAAAAGAAAAGAAAAAAAAATAGAAATCAGGGGATAAAAATGAGAACAGTGCGGAGGAGGGATCGGGAGAGAGAGTGAGGGGGAGCTACAATTTTGGTACAAAGAAGAGAGGAGGAGGGAGGTGGCCGGCTATGACGACGTGCGGCGAGAACAGCACGCTGCCGGTGGTCGTCGACTGTTGAAAGTTTGGCTGGTGGTGGTTTAGTGGCACAGAGGTGAGGCCATCGAGGTGTTTGATGGTGTTGCCGGTAGCAGCCGTTGGAGGTATTGATGGCAGTGCACGATGGAGACGGTGTGTTGGTAGTCGGCGGTGGCCGTGGGAGGAACAACGGTGGCCATGGGTGAGATGGCAGTGGCGTGCAGTTGAGGGTTTCACATGCGAGAGAGAGAGAAAACGGTGCACGAGAGAGAGAACGACGTATGGTGAGAGGGGTGGCTGAGTTACGGTGATGGCGCCGACGATGTGATACCAGGAAGGCCGGCGACGGCTACGCCGATGGTAGCAGTAGTAGCTGCAGCGTGGCGGAGCAGCTGCGCAGAGAGAGGAGTGGCAGAGGCATGAGCTCCGCGCGGCAAGAGAGAGAAGGCTGCCATTCGAGTATTTTGGGACCTCATTTCTTTCGATCTGTAAAGTATGAGGTCAAGGTAAATCTCTGTAAATTTTTTCTTTGGTCTGATTTAATATATGACATATTTTAGATACTATTTAAAATTTTTACTAACATACATGTAATTTTATCTGCCTGATTTATTTAATTTGGATAGACATGTGTAGTTTATTGGCTAATTTGGATGTTTATGGACTGAGTTTTATAATTTTGGGATATTTGATATTTTTCTAAAAGTTTGAATAATTTATTAAACATTATATATTTTTATATTAATATATTTGTATGAAAATGAGTATGAAATTTTACATAAGCGGTGCAGTCAGGTGTACGTACCGTGTCGTAGTCACTATATTTGGATTGAGATTATTAGATTTTCTTGTCAACTTCCGACGAGAAAATATTTGTTATTTGAAAATTTTTTTTCGCCGGTAAGAAATGTTTGAAATAGTGACCCTTCCCATTTGAATAATTTGATTTGACTTTAGAATATATTCGGACGTCCTAATATATCTGAGAAGTTTGATGATTGTACCCAAAGTCCCGAGTGACAAATAATAGTAAACGACCTTACCCATGGGTACAGAATACATGGGTGGCCATATATGCTGGCCTAATTTATATTTAATTTTTCTTAAGATTATCTGGATTATGTATAACCCTTCCTCACAAGCTAGTCTTTAAATAATCAAAATTCAAGTTTAATGTATGATTTGTATCTTTGCATTGATTTATATTGGATTTTGGTTTGGATTTGGATTTCGGACTTAGATTTGAGATGCGTCGATTTTGCTATCATTTGTGCCTTACTATGTCTCGTATAATGATTTTGGAGTATATGTTTTGATCAGGACATTTGAACTATCTGTTGCGACACTAATTTGGCTTCTGCGCACACTATTGGATTATATGGCTATTGGATTATCTGGCTATTGGATTTTATCCCAAATTATAAGCTGATCGGGCTTTAGATTTGGACTCGGACTTGAATTTGGATCGGACATTGGAATCGGCTAATTGCCTATTGGAATCGATCTGGATCTGTTATGTTTTGCTTATATATATTTATATATATATACGTCCCGATAAGGACTGCTTTCTAATTTGTATATTTATTTTGGATTTAAATATTTAATTTTTATATAAGACTACCATTAGATTTCGAATTCTAGATTTTAAATTTTTATTGGATTTATTATGTTGACGATTTGGATCTATCATGTTATTTGAACGGATTTTTATCCATTTGACATTTCCTTTGATTTATTGGACTCCATTCGATTAAATATGATACTTGCTGAGTATTATATTTATTTTTTCTGTTTTATCCCTTAAGAGTGGAAGATTCAGATACGTTGTAGGAGTATGGACGTGATCTGGTAGCCATTCGTCCAATTTGGTGAGTTTGATTTTAATATAACTTAAATTGGTATTTGATGTATTGTATCATGGAATTCATCATATATAGGCCGATGGATATATTTAAAAACAGTTGGAATGTTATAGTATATATGATTTATAATTTTAGTCAAAAATTGTTATATTCCTTACGAAATTTATAGAGCATGTCGTATTTATTTTGATTCGGACGGTTGTCCAATGAGGTCCTGTGTGAATTTTAAATTGTCAAATGTTATTTATTTGGTTTGTTATACCCGATTTTTGGATTTAGTATTATTTGTTTAAAATTATTTGAGATTTTAAATTTTAGAAATTATAATTAATCATTTAAATTGACCTGTTTGATCTGGATTCGTAATACGATGAAATTCAAATACTTTTCAGAGGATACTTTGAAGAAACATTTTGAGGGGTTCAACTTCATCTAGTGTACTCGATGTACCTTGAAGGCTTTAGCGAGGTTGTAAAATATAATCATCGGTGGTCTTACTTTTGATGAGTATATTGTCTACATACACCTCTATATTTTGACCGATATTCTTTTCGAACATTTTGTTCACAAGCTTTTGGTAGGTGGCACTTGCCTTCTTCAAATAAAAGTGTATAACCCTGTATCAGTAGGTCCCCTGATTGGTCATAAAGGAGGTGTGTTCTTCGTCTTTCGGGCTCATTTGGATTTAGTTGTAACCTAAGTGAGCATCCATGAAACTCAACAAATCTTGTCCGGATGTGGAGTCTACCAGCAGGTTGATCATTGGCAGTGAGAAACTATCTTTCGGGTATGCCTTGTTAACGTCAGTGAAATCGATATACATTCGTTACTTTTCGTTACTCTTTTTAACGAGTATCACGTTGAAGAGTTAGTCCAGGTATTTGACTTTTTCTTATAAATTTGGCGTCCAACAACATTTTCACTGTTTTCCAAATAGCTATGAGTTTTCGACGGAGTGGTTCTTTTAATTCTGCCTAGACGAGCTTACGGTTGGGGCCAAGATCCAACTTGTGGACCATTACTCTAGTCGGGATCCTAGGCATACCAGCGAAGGTCCATGCAAAGACATCTATATTTTCCTTAAGAAGTTGATTAGCTAGTCGTGCAAGAGTTTGGCGAGCGAGCCACCTATCTACATACATTTGTTCGAGCTGTTTAGTACCAAGGGAATGAGCTCGGTGGTCTTGCCATACTACGCTTGTTGTAGAGTTATTTTATCCAAAATCTAAGTCTTCGGCCAGTTTGTCCGCGCCCGTTCTTGGTAATCTGAGACAGATAACACGTTTGACTGGTCACCTGGTCGCCAAAAACTTCACCGATACCACATGTTGCCGGAAACTTCATTTTCAGATGAGGCATCGTTGTTACGGCTCTGAAGGCCGCTAGGCACGGTCGGCCGAGTATAACATTGTACACAGATGGTAGGTCGACAACTAGAAAGATGAGCATGCGAGACGTTGTCCTAGGATATGTGCCTAATATGACCTCCAGTTGAATAGTCTCTTGGATAACCACTAGTTCGTTATCTTTCCCATAGAGTGGTCTTTCAGTCGGTTTCAGTTGATTCTTTTTCAAATCAAAATTGAAATAAGAGTCAAGATAAAGTAAATCGCACGAGTTTTTATTATTGATAAAAACTCATTTCAGCTGGTAATCTACAGTATCATCTAAAATGAAGGAGGATATAACCAGGGGGTCAGTATGGGAAGAGATTACATGTGACATATTATCGTTGCTAAAACTAATGACATCCTCTGCTACCCTCGGCGTCTTATTCCTGATCGGCCTCTCCTGGTGGTCCGGATTGTGGGTCTTGGGCGGCCTGGTGGCCACCATTTTGACCACTCAAACTACGACTCGGTTCCTTGGTTGCTACTGTTCTATCCTGTCCTTACTTGTCGGACTAGGATTCTGACCTGAGTATCTTAGAAATTTAGTGAGGTGGCCTATTTGGATCAATTGCTCGATTTTCCTCTGCAGAGCCTGAAAATCCTCTATGTTGTGACCCATAAGTCGATGTAAGTCACAATATTTTGTATGATTTCCTCTCTCTGGGTTCTTTACCAAGCGCACATCTAAGCCGCCCTTCAATTGGACATACCTTCAAGATGTTTTTTAACCGCTCGCACCTCTAAACCGTCCCTCAGGGGGTGTATTTCTAAGACACCCATTTGCCGAGCATACCTCCAAGACGCCCTTCTACCGGGTGCACCTTTAAGATGCCCCTCGTCGAGTGCACATTCAAACCACTCTCAGCGGACATACCTCCAAGATGCCCATCAGCCAAACGCACTTCCAAGTCGCCCCTCAACTGGCGCATCTAAATGCTCAATCCATTATTCGGACCAGGATAATGGATTCTGATCTTACTGCTCTATCTCGTCCTTACTTGTCGGACCAGGATTCTGACCTGAGTTTCTTAGAAATTTAGTGAGGTGGCCTCTTCGGATCAATTTCTCGATTTTCCTCTACAGAGCCTGAAATTTCTCTATGTTGTGACCCAAAAGTCGATGAAAGTCGCAATATTTTGTATGATCTCCTCCATTTGGGTTCTTTACCAAGCGCACATCTAAGCCGTTATTCAATTGGACATACCTTCAAGATGCTTCTTAGCCGCGCGAACTTCTAAACCATCCTTCAGGGGATGTATTTCTAAGACGCCCTTTGCCGAGCACACCTCCAAGACACCCTTCTACCGGGCACACCTTTAAGACGCCCCCCCGTCGGGTGCACATTCAAACCACTCTCAGCGGACATACCTTCAAGATGCCCCTTAGCCAAACGCACTTCCAAATTGCCCCTCAACTGGCGCATCTAAATGCTCAATCCACATCTATACGCATCTATACATTCATCGCATCCTCCTAAAATTTTTTTATTATTTGAAAAATATTTTTGATTTGAGTATTGAAAGATATATGATTGGAGCAATTCCTACCGTCCTTTGACATTCTATTTATAATTTATGGTGTGTAAGTTTCAGGTTAACAGTAACAAAAATTACATTCATCCTAATTTAACCCGCAGTAAAAGATTAAAAGACTCCCTAATTCATATCACAACTCAAAAATTAAAAACGCATTAATATATATATATATATATAATATTTAAAAAGGGCTGAATTTCTTCATACGCATGGACAGTGAAATCTTCTAATCGAAGATAATATGTGCCCAAACCCAACGGCTCGGGTCTTCGTCAGTTTGAGTTCACGAGTGAGCCCGCTGAAGCGGCCGTTGGTTTCTTCGGCGGAGGTCGATCAAGTGTCCAGTGAACATCGTCTCACTCCAGCGCCATCGATCGCGCTGGCGAGACTATAATATGGCATTTGAATTCGGCGTGAAACGGCGGTGAAAGTGAGGTATCTAATGTTCGGATTCGTCCGCTCGTTGTATCGTGCAACTGCGAACCGTAGCAGTTCACTCTCCTTTTCTCCTAAAGCCCTAAACCTCGCAAATTGCGACTGCCACCGATTTGAAAGGCCGATCCGACGCGATATTATGACAGTTGCTGGTGGCGGCGTAGCGTCAAGCCCTAGCTTGTCAATATGGAGGAGGAAGAAAGAGATGGGCAAAGAAGGCTTAATTGTAGCCAAAGAGCTCAAGAGACTTCAATCGAATCCACTGCGACTCAACCGCTTCATTCAGTCCCACGTCTCTCGTCTACTCAAGTCCGATCTTGTGGCCGTTCTCGCTGAGTTCCAGAGACAAGATCAAGTCTTTCTCTGTATGAAGGTAATCGCCTATGCACTCATTCTCCATCCGTTTTAACATCTGTTTACTTCCATAGGAAAGTGAGGAAACTTTAGTTTCGTAGGTTTCTCAGGGATGTGGTACCAAATCTATGTATGATGGTTGCCTGCTTTACAAGGAAAGGTAAAGATGTCACGCTGTTGATTATGTATGTAATTTGAGAAATTAAATTATGTATATTATTTCAATGACAACATAATTGAATTGTTTTTTTTTTTGTTGCATCAGAAAATTTGGAAAACATTGTGTTTGCTTAACATTTAGCTGTGAAATAATTCAATGATATTGTGATTATGTTTGATAAGGATATATATATTTTTTTTGGCGGCGTTGATTTGTGATTCAGAATTGGGATCGGAAAACTGAGCGTAATAGAATCTCATTTCTCTAATGCCCTGAGGCTTACATATGAGTGACAATTGTAGGCTTGAAAACAATGTCACAGAGGAAACAATAATCAGACTGTGAGATGCAGAATAATTGAGTATTTTAGTGCGCATACCTGTGTAGTCTGTAGACCTAAACCTCTAATTGATCCTTGATCTGATCTTACATCGGATGCGAAGTTCATATCATGACTTGCTAATGGGATGCTGGATTTTAGCTGTACTGATTTATGATCTAGAATTGAGAACGGAAAACTCAGCATAATAGAAACTCATGTCTGTAATGCCCTAAGGCTTACATTTGAGTGGCATTTGTAGGCTCCGAAACAATGTTTCAAAGAAAACGATAATTGGACGGTGAAACCCAGAATAATTGAGTATTTTAGTGTTCATACCTGTAATCTGTAGACCTAAAATCTGTAATTGGTTCTTGATCTGCTATATTTTTTTATCTTACATTGGATTCAACATCCATTTTATGACTTGCTAAGTCGTGCTTTTTGCTGGAATTTATCTAATCATGCAACATGCCAAGTCGTTGCAAATAGTGAAAATTCATGTTGGTGGAGTTCACTTGGCGAACTGTTGGAGTTAAAATTTAGTTTACATGTTACAGTTGTATGATGTGGTGCGCAAAGAAATATGGTACCGCCCAGACATGTTCTTTCACAGGGACATGCTTATGATGCTTGCAAGGAACAGAAGGGTTGATGAAGCAAAACAAGTGTGGGCGGATTTGAAGAGAGAAGGAGTGCTATTTGATCAGCACACTTTTGGTGACATCATTAGAGCATTTTTAGACGGTGGTTTATCAGTGGAGGCAATGGAAATTTATGATGAAATGAGACAGTCACCTGATCGTCCTTTGTCATTGCCATACCGAGTAATTCTGAAAGGGCTCATTCCACACCCGGAATTGAGGGAGAAGGTGAAAGCTGATTTCTTAGAGCTTTTCCCTGAGATGACAGTGTATGATCCTCCGGAAGACCTGTTTGAAAGCCAACATTGCCAAACAGAGAGCGAAGAGGATTAGAAATTGCTGCCTGCCTTGGTGAACTAATTGCACAGCAAATTCCAATTATGGAAGCCTTTTTTGATGGGTTTGGAAATACCCAAAATTTACAGCTACATGGTTGAGATCCTAGAGAATGATGGCATTTTAAATTTGGATCATGCTAGCTTTGGCGCACAGTGGTAGTATGAAGCATATGTGGTAGTCCTGCAAAATCAAAGTTTGAATTGTTGGCCCCAAGTGCTGTGAAGTACCTTTTTCCATAGAAATCTGATAGGATGGGATTGAAAATCCGAACACATGATGGTCATCTTGGCAGTAGATTTGTTGAAAATTCACGCATTGTACTACTATACTACTGTCTGATTGAGAAAGTATAGCATTTGCCTTTTCTGTCTAATTGATGCCAGTTAGGATGCTAATTGATGCCAGCCTTTCGCTTTTTTGCTTCGAGCTGGTTCTAAATTATTGCGCTTTGATTTAATTTTGATGGGGAAATGTTCATCTTGGCTTCCTAGTTACACTAATTTGTCCTTTTTTGTAATGTATATATGGTGTAATAGCCACATATATTACCGAGACATAATATGTCAATCAAAATAGCTGGTCCTGGAAAGGATCTTAGACACCGGTGGGGGCTAACCGATATAGCTTTGAGTTAACCTCACTGAACTGAAAGCCGTGTGATCGAACCAAGAGTAGGCACATAACAAGTATTTCAGATTTTGTCTCTCAGTCGTAGAAGAAGGTTGTGAAGCCATCAAATTGTTCCAAGAGATGATTAGTGCAGGATCAGTTCCTGACAAAGAGTTAGATGAAAGTTGCATTGATTGTATATTGATGTCCTGAGAATTTGGACACAACAATAGAGTCATTGCGGTATGACAGAGGGTCACGGAGATAAAATCATGTAGAATAGACTGAAAGTAGTCTGATCCTTTTTTAGGACTTGAATATAGCCGGAGCTTGTGCTCAAGGCTTATTGTGCAAAACAAGTAAATTGTTTGATGCAAAATGAGTTTTGGCATAACGATTGAGTTATTGTTTTGTAACCCAACGGTGAAAACGATATCTTGCAGAGTTAAAGGAACTTTGCATGATTTCTGGACATTCAATGAGCAATGGCCATTGTGATGCCGCTAGATTTGAAGATTTTCTGCAGCTTTGGTATCGAATGATGGATGATGAGATTGCTCCCAGAAATATTATCTTCTCGTCCATTGTAAAGTGTCCTTGCCTTTTCAAATGCTGATGGGAATACTATAATTGGTATATTAAAGAAGGAATTTACTTTAGAAATACTCAGGCCCAGTTTAATTGAATAAATAGTTTTTTTTTTTTTGTTTTTATCCCTTTTTACTTTTCATTTTCTAAATTTTCCAAAAAAACGAGTTCATTTATTTCTGATGGGTTTGTCACCCATGGGCCGACCCAGGATTTAAGCCTACAGCGGGAGAACGGTATAGAAGTCGTAGCCCAGGAAAAGGCCCCCGTGGCTCAAGGCCTAAGGTCGCGCGTCCTAAGACCACCTATCGAAACATGGGCCGACAAAGCAGCCCACCGAGTGTGGTTGATTAGTGCGCGTTTTAGCATCACCAGCTCATTGACCCTAGCTTAGCAAATATGCTCGCGTGATCCTAGTTTCTCATACCTAAGACCACCTATCGAAACATGGGCCGACAAAGCAGCCCACCGAGTGTGGTTGATTAGTGCGCGTTTTAGCGTCACCAGCTCATTGACCCTAGCTTAGCAAATATGCTCGCGTGATCCTAGTTTCTCATACGCCATAACCACCGGAGATGTAGGGCTTGTAAGAGAGGAAGGCAACAATCACAACACTCCCCGTGAAGGAAAGGCCAGCCAGCACGCGAGGAGGGGGGGGGGAGAAAGAATGGCACAAGGAGAATTCTTTCCAAGTTCATGAAAATGGAGAACAAGGGAGGCCACCAAGGGTATTTGGTGACCGGTCTTAGTGCTTCCTCCTGTCAAAGACGAATCTTTCTTCATTGCCGATTACCAATCTCGATCGGCGGTTGTGTTGGCCTCTCGCTAGCTTCGAGCTCTTGCGTTGTGTGACAGGCGAAAATGATTTATAAAGCGAGGTGCAGAGAACCCATTCCGTCTGTAGTTGGGAAAGGACTGGCGGACAACCTTTCTCTTCACCATCAACACTCAAGAGTCTCTTCCTCTTTCGATTATCCACCCTTCATTGGGTGCAATCCGCAGTCACCCACTCCCTAGTGAGTGCATGGCTCCTCTCCTTTTGCGTGCTGCTCCCTCGCGAAAGCTACCGCCTCCAAGTCGAGCCTTAGTCAGGCGTACTTATTGAAGCTAGTCTTCATCTCAATGTCATCCATTGACCGGGCATACCCAACAAAATTCAATCATCCACCTCTAAATCGCCGCTCAATCGGGTGTATCCTCAGAGCCTAATCTTTCATTAATACTCAATTCCGTATAGCATGTGTTCAAGATTTCTTTTTATCGGAGTGAGAGTCCTGTCAATTCTCTAATCTCTTGTCTGTTTGTTGCGGTGTGTAGAATTTAAGTATGCAGTAACGGAGATCGAACTCGCTTTAATTTGACTCGTTATAAAAGATCAAGTGGTTTCCTAATTTTTATAGTAATCTTGATTTAGATATGCATCAATTTCTATTAGAAACGTAAATGTTTTAAGAAGTTAATATTTATTAATAATTTTTTGTAAATTTTTAATTATCAAATATATGGTAAATATTATTAGTTGATAAATTATTTGATAAATTTATAAAATATATTCATTTATAATAAATTAGTTAATCGAATTCAACTTGTTTTAGTTTATTTTAAAATTATTGAAAGTTGTAAATATATATATACCATATAAAAGCAAATTGTATACCAATTTTAACTTTTTTTTTTATTATTTATATAAAATGACATATGTCTATATATTTTATAAATGTAATATATATATATACTTATTGTTTAACCATCAACTATTACTTTATTAGAAATGTGAATTTAGCTTATTTGATATAAACATAATAAAATATTAGATTAAACTTTAAATTAAATTATTCAAATTTAAGTATATTAATACATAATAACTTTATATATTTATCTAATTGTTAATAAATTAAAAATATATATTAATGACATATTATTTTTAATAATAATTTTGAATTTAATTTTATCATTATAAAATTAATTACTTAAGCCTTAGTATATTAATACATAATTTTTATAGTATTACCTATCTAGTTAATTGTCGCTGTGTCAAAAAAAATATATTAATAACACGTTATTTTTAAATGATAATTTGTTAAAATATTATAATATAATTACTTTAAACTTTTTATCAAACTAATGCAATATGATTGGTTTAACTTTTTTATTAAATTTGATGGGTATACTAAAAATAAGTTGGCCCAAAATCAACGGAAGTCTAAGAAGGATGGTCATCACTTTAACGGCCCAGTTGGAGAACAGGCCGATGACGGT
>JAOVVI020004676.1:522-17354 GCA_028571085.2 Nepenthes alata
AAAAATTTATTGAATAGATGAGTGATTTTAACTGCCTGTTAAATTGTCTCCAAAAGACAACCGCCTACCGAATTGTCCCTATGGATAAGGATATACCGGTTATGTGGTTTCTCTTTCTGGACTCAGTATACTAAATTTATTAATTAGTATAATAAAAATAATAAAAAAATATATTATTTTATATATATAATTTTTAAAATTTTTTTAATATAAAATTTTATACATTAAATCTCAATTAAATAGATAAAAACGTGGCACAGAATTTCCGAGGGGTCAAATAACTAACGTGCGCCGGGTGAATATTAACCCCCCAACGCAATCAAGCCCGTGGGTACACGGAATCCCGTGATTGACTCTTGGTCGCATGTATGAAAGCGACTCAACAACTCCTCCATTTTCAAAACGACGTCGCCTCATCCCCTTTATAAGTGCTCAAACCCACCTCTTCACGGCCAGCGCTTGCTCCCGTTGGCCCTCACCTCCTCCGTCCGTCAATTAAATGACAGAGAAGACAGGAGCAAAGGCACTGAGTTGTAGTGTTGAGAAGAGTGAGAAAAAGGCAGTCATCCTCGAAGGCTGCATTGAGAGAGAGAGAGAAATTGATGTCAGTTGACTAATTCACGGATCTTGCACTGCAAGGTCGCTTTTTTACTGTTTCTTCGATGTTGATAGGGTTTTGCATCGGTTTCAGGTGATTTTACTCCTTTCAATCCGAGTCTTTCAATTAGGTTTAAGTTTATTTCTGTCAGCAATTTGGACAATCTACTTCCTTTTGTTAATTCTATATTTAGTACCTTGCATATAGTTTGTTTACACCATGTGATCTGTCGATTTGCTGGTGTTTGTATGCGGAACTTATGTCTCTCTCTCTCTCTCTCTCTCTCTTTTTTGCGCGATTCAACTAATCGTTAGTGCATTTGGAATTTCGTGAAGATTCTTTTTTTTTGGGGGGGGGCAATTTTGTCGATGTGTTTAATCCTGTTGTTGAACTTGAAATTTGTTTCAACTAGGTGAATGAAAGTAGGTGCTCGTAAACTGAGGCTTCCACTGGTTTATAAGTAGTCAATTGTCCTTAGGTTTCTAGTTGTTTAGACTTTCACAACTTACATAATGTTAACTAAATGAAATGTGCATCGTAGAATCTACTGAATTTTAGTACAAGGACCTTGCTTGATTATATGCATACCCAATTGGCTGTTTTCAGGTTAGGCCTTCATGGTTCCTGTGTTGCGAGGCATTTCTTTCGGGTTTGTTTAGATTGAACTGTCAAAAAAAATTTTACCTGTTAATTTTCTGTAAATATCCTGTTTCTGATCTGGTATAGGAAATTGGTTGGTTTCTAAAATATACCTTGCAATTTTCTTGAGGGAGATTTGTGCTTGTGGAGAATAGCATTGGAGACACGATAAGGTTGCTCCATTTTGATTTATAGGTCACGAGATCAAATTATGGAAATAGCACAGTATATATTTGACCTTTTCTAGAACACTTAGTGTAGGAAGTCTTGTGTGTTGGTTCACCAATTCCTGTGGCATTGGAATCCAATGGATAGACCTAGACTTTGGATGTGATGATTTGCTTTGTATTGTAAGGCTGCCAAATTCTCAACTGAATTCCACGTAAATAATTATCATTTAAATTTTGAGTATAGCCATTGGTCTTATGTGGCAGCAATTCAACTAAGGTAACACATTGCCTTGTGAACCTTCTCAACAACAATAAGATCGCAACTTCCCTGGCAGCGGCTTTCTCACACTGCCCACTTCATGCACTGTCCCATACACCTACTTTGTGCCATAACCTATTCAGCATGCCGTTATTTTGCAGTGTTCGTGTAATTTAAGTAGAGATATTGGTGGTGGATGATGTACAAACTTCTATAGGTGCAAGTAGTATTAAGGAGATGAAAATGTTAGCATGGGTTTAGTGTAGTTGAACTAAAATGATAAGATGAGGATGTTGATACGCATAAATATTTAGAAGTTGGACATATAGAAAATAAGATGAGGAAATGATATTTGGGGCAATTCAAATACTTAAAATGTAAGACAAATAAAATACTGTGAGGAATGCTGAGTTGGTTGAGGTTAGAGGAAAGAAAGGGAAAGTTAGATATAAAAAGTTGGAATATGTTGATAAAAAAACCATTTGAAATTACTTTTACTCTGAATATGTTGCACTAAATTGGGTAAATGACGAAAGAGGATTTATATAATTGACTCTACTTAGTGGGAATTAAGGTCATGTTGTATTTATGAGGATGATTTACAGACTGGTGTACTTCTCGACAACTTAAATTCATTGCCAATCTTATAACACAGGGTAGCCATTATAAGAAATAAAATTTCAAAAGCATTATGGCATGGTGGTTTTAATCATTGCCAATCTATTGATTTATGCTAAGCCTGGTAAACAAAAAATCAGCCACTCCTGTTGACCTCCCTTTCTCATCACCTTCATCATTGTATTGTTTTCCCTCATCTGTCGAAGTAAGGGAATAAAGATTGCAACAATCATTTCCAGTCTCTATTGTCTCTTCTTCCAACCTTCTGACACAAGTAAGACAAAAAGTGTTGTTGAAAACAGAATTCCAATGCTATCATGGCAGCACATTGTGAAAACTCCAACAGCAAGAAGCAAATCATGTCTTAATGCAATGTGTAGCTATTTGTTCAATTTGGGTCTATTTTGGGTCTGATGATTTAACTATTTAAGTCTAATATTCTGTAATTCTATTTGTTTATGGTCAAATCATATTCATTGTAATTTGGGGAAGAAAGGTCATACTGGGGAGATGTTGGGGTTTGACCCAAACATACACAATTTAGCGCAGCAAAACAAAATCCGAATCCCCCGTTAAACATCAGCCACCAAACACGAAAACACAAAAAAAACAATAATGCAAAACATTTTTAATGTAGAAAACTCTTTTTAACTAACGAAAAAATTATTAGACAAACTCCGAAATAATCCACAATAATAATAATGTCGGTTACAAAGAACCCCTTTTGAAATTCTTTCATTGCAATCTCAAGTGTAGAATGGTTGATTATAATCCTTTCAAAACACCTAATAACTCACAAGAGAAAGTATAATGAGAACCAAGTACATTTAAATGAAATACGCCCTAGAAATCCATTTTAAAACAACATATCCGACATTGGTGAATAATGAAACTCAAATTAGACCTCAATCGGATGCCTAACCTCTACCTCTTCATTCTTTTTCTCCTCTTTCTCTATGTGATGCTCCTTGTGTGAGAAATTGACTTCGGAATGCCCTAAAATTGCAAAGCCCGTTTTTTTATACTACGAGTTGTGCTCGAGCACCTATCAAATGAGCCTCGGGCGCGGGCACCACTAGAATCGACGCTCGAGCGCTAGCTGCGCTCGCAAATTCTCATACAAATATTGTGCGACCCTCTGGTGGCTATCAGGGGAAGGGGTGATGAGCTGAGATTCAGGCCATCATTGGTAAATGTTGTCAAGGGTCTTGGAATTTGTAGAAGCTTGATTCTGTTTTCCTCCTTTTCCTTGAAAGTAAAGTTTCCATTAATTTTTCAGAAGCAAGAAATTCTGGAGTTTTTTAATGATGGAATTGAAGATCACATCATTTTAAAGTTCTGTATAAATTCTAAACGACTCTTGATGACTAACCTTAATCATTCCTTTTTTCGTCTGCTTACAAAGTTACATGTGAATGGAGCTGTCTCACCTACTGCCATTTTAAATGCTTTCTGCTGCAGGTGTGGTTTGCCATAGTAGTTGGCAGGCATCATGGGTGCCCCAGCAAAATGGTTTAAAGCATTGGTTGGATTAAAGAAATCAGAAAAATTGCCATCTCGAGAGAAACATGATGTGGGTTTTCTATTCTAAGTTTTCTCTTTCTGATTAATGTCAAAAGCATAATTTTTTTCTTCTTTTCTTATTGCCATTATTTTGATTCTTCACATTCTTTACCATAACTATGCGGTTATCTTCTTGTCTAGTAGATGCTGCCTTTTCTACTTGTTATTATCTTCTGTACTCGGGCTGACCCTGAAATATCTTTTTGACATAGGATGAGCAAAGAAAGGGAAGGGGGAGAGAAACAAGAGAAGAAAAACGGGGAGAAACCAAAAAGGAAGGGGAACTAGAGGGAGAGATCAAATCAAGAGGGAGGAGAAAATCAATATTTAGAGTAGTTCAATTCATCGTTCACTGCTAACTGAAAGGGCTAAGGTGTACTTAGATAGGCACCAAAACATCAGAAATAAAATATCCAACCGAATCTCCTAAAATGCAATTACTTGAAGTATAAAGAGAAGGTGTAATAAAATTGTGGATTTCCTAAAATTAATAGATATTCTAGGTTTCCTGAAATTAAAGAAACAGTTTCCTGTAATCCAATTCACATCAGATTGTGAAAATGACTAATTAAGGATGAATTCATAAGCACATGCAAAAATCTCAAAAAAATAGTTTCTGTCGTATAGCTAAGAAGCCATAAATAATACAAAGGCTTGTGTGCACACTTGTTCAGACGCTCTGTTTGGATCATGATTGATTATGGATGCTTACAAGTGGAAAACGTAAACCAACATTAGATGCACAACTCAGAGAAATGTAATACTAAAAAAATGTAAACTAAGCCATAAAAGATTGTTTTAAGCTTCTGGCCACCAACTAAGAATTGTACTGTAATTGGATGTAGCGTATTCTTCCAATTTGCATTTCTCTGGAAGGAATTAAGGGAGACATGAAGGCATATAAGACAAGCACGAGCCTCATAATTGCTATGTCCCAACATCAACAGGTGCGTTTGGCAAAAGGGGAAAATTTGATTATCTTCATTTTTATACGTTTCCCTTGCAAGATGCTTGGGGCATTGCAAAGGAACTGTCAAGTTCATGTTATTCTACTAATGTATCTCTCCAGAAGATAGCATCAGTACTGGATGTGAAGGTATGGAAGCAAGTCAGAAGAGACCATATTAGTCAAACAGAGGGGGTCTTCTGAGGGCATAGTAATGACTTACAGCCTTAAGCAAGGTTGGTCTCTAGTGGTTGCATTGAGCAAATAAAAGCTTTAAATAGTGTTTTTTTCAGTTGGCATACAAAGAATAGTCATCTTGTTCATAGGTGTGACTATCTAAGTCAACAAGAACAAATTTTAGTATTACTTCGGCCTTCCACTTCTATACTTAAGCAGAAGCACAACCCAAACAATTTCTTCTATTTTTTTTTTCCCCAAAAAGACAAATTACAAAGAAGGAAAACCATTTAGGTCTGCTGTAGCCTACATTATTGCCTGAGCTAATGTTCTGGAACTTGGTGCCTCTATTTTATCGTCATCTGTGTTTGATTCATCAAACATGATAACAGTAGTGCCAGGTTTTTTTCTTTGTTTGTTACTTGTAGTCATGGACAAATGGGTATGCATGGACAGAGCATTCAGCATAACATGTAACCAAAAAAGGATTGGAATTGGGTTACTGTCACCATTTGTATTTAATGTTGAGGTGCATTAATCCTCGAGATATGGACAAGGAAGTACTTTTATGGAGATATAAAGAATAATTTTGGATGGATCTGGATACAATCTGGTTTTTGCTCAAGATGAGGTTTCCAGGCTAGCGCTTCACGAAATTATGGCTTTTGGCAAACTTTTGGGTTTGTTCTTCTCTGGTAATGAGGATATCTTGATGGAAGTATACTTAAAAATCTTGGAATGGAATGTTGTTACCAATGGGAAGTGTTAGTTTTCCTTTTTTTGGTTTTTTCTTTTTTTTGGTGATTGGGGTTAAATTCAATGGGCTTTCTTATTCAAATGCTTTAGCCAAGGATATGATTTTATAGCTGGATGAGATGCCTTGGTGTCATTTTGAAATATACTTTCTTATGAATCAGAAAATTTACACCATTGACTTGAATTAAGTACCCAAATTAAGCTGTAACTGATGTAAGCTGTGCCTTGCATCTTTTTAATCTGTACATTATGCCTTAAATCATTGGTAGTAACAAGCTGCACAATAAATTAAATGGTTTGCTGATTGTAATTCTTGTAAAATGATCTCAAAACCTCATTCAGTAAGTTACTGTTAATAAAATCAACTGGAATATGACTACCTGTATCTTAGTGATTTATGCAGGGCATATATTTTCCTTTTGTTTCTTAGGTGGAGGAACGTCATGTAAATTTCTTACTTTGTATCTTGTCTATCTAGCTTATTAATCCTCTCTGTGGCTGGCTGGCCGTAGGTAAGTTCACCGGAACAACCAGTTGGTATATGTTTTTCTGATATGAAAATTGAATCCACTGATCTATGAAAACTATATACTCACAACCAGGCTTCCTGGGTGATCGACACAAACCAATTTATATTAAGCAATTATTGATAATTAGAGTTCTTCCAGTTCCATCAACCTTCTTTGACATTGCAGAAAGGTGAAGCTGCTGGAAAGTCCCGCCATCGGAGAAAGCATTCTATTGAGGTAGACAATGACAAATTTCAGGAAGAGTTAGTCCACCTCAGTGGTCAACCAGATGGAGATGCAAATATTACCTCGGTTTCAGATGCTGCTGCCTCCCCTTCTTCTTCTCTTCAAGTACATAATGATTCTCAAGATCAACAGAGAATGAAAGAAGAATGGGCTGCTACCTACATTCAAACTGCTTTTCGAGGATTTTTGGTACAAATTCAGTTATATTTTATCCTTCACCCTTTAGATACATTCTCATGCAAGGGATAGTAATTTATTTTGAAGTCGATACTGCATAATTTGGTAAGCAGTTGAGCTCTAGGTCTCATTTTCTATCTTGTAACTTGCAGGAAATTAATGAGTTGGGATTGGCTTGGTTGTTCAGTGTTTCCTTATGTTCTCTTTTGTATTGCATATGAATGAATGGAAAAGCATTAGCTCTCACGGAGTCGATAGAAAGATGCAAGAATCATTGGATACAAGAATGAAGCACATTAGCTTAGCTTATGTATCTGTGTAATTGTATATACATGCTACACATCCACAATCTCATGTAACAGAAAAGGTGAACACATAGGCATCAAAGTTAAAATTCGCACTTGGTTTTGATTAAATCGGAGTTTTCAATCATCTATGATGAGAAAATGGAGTTGGAAGTATATTTCACTGTAATAAACCCAATACCATTCTTTCTTTTTAGGTTGTTAAATCAGTAAAACAGCTTTAGTGACCTTCAAATGTGCCCCATGCAAACAAATTTTCCCTCTTTTCATTTCTAAGTATGAGACACCTTATTAATACAAGAGCAAAATGCCTAGGTAGCATCTCAACAATAGAAACTAGCAAACTCATAGCATAATCTAACCACAAAATTTCATGCAAATAAAGCTAGAAATACTGGTTTGAGTTGCTATTCAATACGCCTTTGCACTTGTGATTTTGTTAATGTGCCCATGCTATTTTTCAGGCTAGACGAGCTTTAAGAGCATTGAAAGGATTGGTGAGACTTCAAGCCCTTGTTAGGGGTCATCAAGTGAGAAAGCAAGCTGCAATAACTCTTCGATGTATGCAAGCTTTAGTGAGAGTCCAAGCTCGAGTTCGAGCAAGGCGTGTTCGTTTAGCGCTGGAAAGCCAAACAGTGCAGCAGAAATCCGAGCAAGAACTCTATGATGTTCGTGTTCGAGAAATAGAGGTGAGAAGCATGAAAACATGCATAATATTTTGCTTCTTTAAGTACTGGGAATGATTGGATTTTGGCAGGAAAGCAGCAGGGAAGAGACATTATTTAGATTATAACATTCCGGATGGATCAGTGTTATGCTGGTGCCAGAGCTGTTCTTAAAGGTTCTGACCATTTATATATAAATCGACCTATGTAGTGGTGTTGATGTTAGATGGATATTAACGGTATCACAGTGAAGGATAATGAAACTAAATCATTTCAGTGCTGTTGCGGAAACCAGCCTTGTTTGTTTGGTTCAGGCTGCTGCTCAGATGCTAGGTTCGCTTGAAACAGAATAGAACTGGAATCAACTATATTGGCTTTCAAATTCCAGTTTCTTTCAAGGATAAGTATGATATGAAATTGTTCTCTCCACTCCCTCATCCTAGAGCAGGAAAAGGGAATCAATTGTTCTGTTGAAATTCAGTTGCTTCTGCACATCAGTTGCCTTGCCTCTGAATATGATCTATACTTGATGAATTTCTTTTTTATCCCTGAAATCAAATTAATTGAACTTGTTTCACTGGTGCTTCACCACTATTGTTCCTTCAAGCAATTGCTTTTGTAATAAAACATTAGGTAAACTTTCATTATAATTGGAGTAGAATTTGTTATTCAAAAAGATTTGAACCATTGATTTCCTTCATAAAGTACTGTCCTTAGGGGGGTTATCTGGATAGAATATCGACTAAGGGATTGGGCACTTGATGGTCTGAAATGTTTCTGGCATTTAGAATTTTTGGAGCCACATTTGACCACGTAAGGTCAATAGACTGTTTGTTTGGGAATAGAATGAAGCTCTTGTGACTATATTGATCTTAATCCAGATCCATTTTCCAACTCAGAGTCACTGCTATTAATTTGTTTATACTTAATTGCTGTGATGGGCTTTGTTCTTCCCTGGTTCCTATTCTGCAAGCTATATAGGCTTCAAAAACCATTTGAAACTTTAATTTAGTTTACTCTGCTGATCTTCTGAATCTTCTATCACCACTTGTAGAACCATGCAAAGCAGATCTAATGAATCTTGTAGAATAATTAATAACCGGATGGCTCAATATATGAACTCCTACATTGTGGAATCTAGAGATGGTCAAGTGTATGGAGTCTTACCCGTGCATTGAAGAAGGGCTATTTTAGTGGTTTGAACATGTGACCTGCATGTCCAACTACAATAGATGACCCTTACTCTTGCACCTTAACACATCTCCGAAACTTTTTCACAAGAAGAATACTTTTATTCCTTTCAACATCTTTTTGGCTTTTTGTTGTATCCCACGTCAATAAAAAGACCTTGATTCTTTCTTGTAACACCACCCCTCCCTAAAAACCGAAGAATGGTAAAATTGAGAACTTGTTTATGGCAACATCTTATATGCTGAATGAATATTTCGACATGGAATTGGTGTGTTGATTACCTTAATCTTCCACATCTGCTGGGCCTTATTGCATTAATGATAACTTGGCAGGGAATTATTGCACTACTCACTCTGTCCTTATTTTTGTTGAATATGCCTGGCACTTTGTATTACATCATGCTTGTAGTTATGGTTCATGCAGGATGGGTGGTGTGCCAGTGCTGGATCTGTTGAACAGATTCAAGCTAAGTTGGTTAAAAGGCAGGAGGCTGCAGCTAAGCGAGAAAGAGCCATGGCATATGCATTGTCTCATCAGGTAGTTCCTATAATTACATCTTTACACATCACTGCTGTTATACAGTTTATCAGAAAAAAATGTTCAACAGTTTGAAATTATCAGTTTAAGAACTTGCAGCATGTCTCCCTCCATTTTGTGTTACTTCATTATGTTGCTATAAGGTTGTGTTGCAAACTGTACTTAAATATGGTCATGCTTTTGGTTGTTCTATCCCGATGCACTTCTTCCCTGCTAGGTGTTCATAACCTATGATCAATGTCAATTCTTCTTCCAGTGGCAAGCAGGGTCAAAACAGTTGCCGGCTCCTGGCTTTCAGCCAGATAAAAGTAGTTGGGGCTGGAACTGGTTGGAGAGATGGATGGCAGTACGTCCGTGGGAGAATCGCTTTCTTGACATCAACCTAAAGGATGGAGTAAGGATTTGTGAGAATGAAGCAACCGACAGAATGAATGCGACCAAGGCACAATCAAAATCTGCTGTCAAGAAGCCCCCTTCAAATGTTCATTCAAACCTATCAAGTCAAAAAATGGTTCAATCTAATTCTGATGGGTCGTCTCCTATCAAGTCAGGAAACCCGCACAATGCAGCAAGCACAGTACCTCTCAAGCCCAAAGCCAAGCAACTTCCTGAAGATACAGTTGAAGAAACCAACTCGAGACCTGGTGTTGGGTCAAGATCCCGCAGCAATCCAAAAGAGAGAGCCACACCGCAGCATAAGCAGTCCAACAAGCGTGCATCTTTGCCTAACAATGGTACGTCATGGTTAACTGCTAAACAGGACTTTCATAATAAAAAGCTTTTGGCTTCTCTATAATTTGAAATTAGCTTTTACCACCGTGCTTCCGAAAAAAAGGCTTTTGGAAAAGCAACTCCGAGTCACCTTTTTCCTAATTGCTGTTAGAGTTGAAAGCTCTTCCAGAAAATTTCCTTTTGGCCTAGTGCGGTGAAGCTCTTTGAAAAGCTGACTAACCGCTTTTCGTGAGAACTCCAATACGTAGAGTCTCTCTTTCAGCAGCTTTTTCAAGAAGCTGATAAACGGAGACTAGAGAAAACTTTACATATTGTATGATTGTTATTTTTTAAAAAATTCTGCCACACGGCTTTACCGGGTAGAAGAGAGTCTGCTATGAACCTCAAAAGCTTGTGTGCTCAAATTCCAGCAAATTTACTCTGGACCTATTTTGCGTCCCTCGCCCTCAATTAACCAGCTTGTTTGGCTGTATATCCCTTGAAAATTGGTTTGATCAGGAAGCCGCAGTGATCCAGCTGGGAGAACTCCTGCTAGAACTGCTGCCAAAGTGACACCCAATGCCCAGAAGCACATCAAAGACAAATCCAAGCTCAGTGGAAATCAGATAAAAGCTTCCAAACACAATGATCCGTGGCCGTGAAAATGGCCGCATTGAGAGTAATCAATTATCCCGGTATGTTTACTGCATCCTTAGGGAGTAGAGACTGTATTACCATTGCCTATGCTCAGTCACTGATTTCCTGGCCGATTGCAGTGATTTATTGAGAAGATCCAGATTTTCTTGTTATTATTAAGATCATGGGAACTCTCAGTGCTTTAATTTGTATTCGTATTTGTATGTTGTAATTGTTACTGCTGTTGTCATTATTTATGTGATTAGGCCATATTTATTGTTGCATATGTTAGTTTGCTGGTTCAAATTATGTTATGTTTTATGGTAAATATAAAGAAAATATTTTATTAGATAATTTTAATATTAGACCTTCGAACTATTAAGAAAAATCCTAACCAACGAGTTAAAAGGTATATTTGGAAGATAGTGCCAATTCAAGTAACTCAACCTATCCCAGAAATATATACTCATAAATGTTGTTAATTTTTTAATTCTGAGAAGAAATGGATAATTACAATCCTTTAATGTACACAGCATTCGAATAATGCATTATAATGGAGACTTACTACAAAAAAACAATTGAGAATTTTGGTTTGGCATCCATTATGATACTTAAAATGAAATCTGAGCAAGCCAAATGCTTTCAATCTTACACTTGGTTCGATCAATGGAGAGAGAGAGATTCTCATAGGATGCACCTAAGGAATCTATTATCTCTGTCAAGATTTCCAAGTTCATGAAGAAATGCTGCTGATTTGAAAGTACACTGTTTTCTGTCGATATGCGTTGAAAGCGTAATCGAGCTGAACGTTGACCCAATGTGACTTAACCTGGATGCTATATCCAACCCCCATGCCGGTCCCTGGTTTCCCTCGTCTCAGAGCCGGGTTCCCTGAAACTCCGAAAAGAGGACAAATAGACAGAGTAGATGGATTACTGCAATGAAGAGCAACATGATTATCCACTTCTTTCTTTCATTCTTTTTTGCTTTCAAATGTATAGTGCTAGAGGAAAGAATTGGCATGACTATAATGTCATCGTTTTAAATCGTAATTTTAAGTAAAATTATTTATAGTAGACTCAAAAGTGGTCTGATTTTCTCAGAGACCCCATACATAACGGGAGTAGTATGCACTGATTGCCCCTACAGTATGGTGGAACAATTATCTTACGGAAGCAGTAACTTTTCGATATAAATTGCCAAAACAGATTACGACATCATAGAAAAAAGGAATACATCAACACTAAGGCAATTTGTGCAGTCAAATGCATCCAACACTGGTGGTGGAGGAAAAGGAAAAAAAAAACGCACCAGGAACAAGCCGTCCGGATCCCAAGTCAGTCCCGAAGTCCACGAAAACAGCACCTTCCAACATCTCGCCCTGGAAAAACACAATTCTGTGAGCCCACCTTAATCGTTGCAAAGTTTAACGTAGCTCCTGAAAACATTAGCCACCCGCATCCAGAAGTCAAAGCATAGAATAAGCAATGGCTATTGCATTTGCAGCCTTAATTGTTGCAGCTTAATTCTTATGACTATCATTAATTAGAGGGAAGGAAACAGGGATTAAGGCGTTCAGACATGCTGGCAATGGAAGGATTAATAACTTTGGTAAATGTCATTTTCTTTATTCATCAAACATGGCCCAGAATCTACAGAGCATGTTGAAGTTCACTGTCGCCGCCTCTGCATCTGGACATGGAGATCGGCTTATTTAAGCTGGAACCCAAGCCATAAAGATGGTTCGAGAAGACATGGCCATGAAATTGACATCAAACTTATCAAGGGAAGGCTTCAATATCAATGATAAATGGCCTGACACTGTGCCCTCAGTGATTGATAAGACTGGCCACAAATTATTTCCGTTCTTTACAACAACAGCAACGACTAAGCCTAAAGTCCCACTAAGTAGGGTGATTTTGTCATTCCAATTAATCTAATGCACTATCCACTGAGAATAGAGTACAAGTTAATATTTCTCTATTGTGGAGAAAATAAGCAGATCATACTTAACAGTGGGCCTGTATTTAAGGAAGTAGATCATATTTAACAGAATTAGCAACAAAGTTTATATGAAGGGGAAGCATAGAGATGACAATGACAAAACCACAGGTCAAGAGTAGCTTTTGGGTAACTATCTCGGAACTTATCTCATTCACCAGAATCAATAAGCAACACATACCAAGGGAAATGTCAGGTCACTGTTAGCAACTAGGCATGATCTTCCCGTTCCAACAGCACCGTCACCGTACCCTCGCACACTACCTTGACCACCAATTGCAAATGCTTTGTATGGAGCCATGTCCCCGACAATGGAACCACCTGTGAGACTGTCAGAGATATATATATAAGGATGACAAGAAGGGGAATGCAAAATTTAACTTAGATTACAATTAACATTAATAAATACTAGACAAAATGTACCGGTTTCAAGCCCCCCCCCCATATCAATATTTTTTAATATAGTAACAATATTACAATATGTTATCGTATTTGTGATATATCGACTAAGATATCCCTGTCAACTTATGATTTTTAGAATTTGTTTTCTTTCGATATATCCGATACTAATATAAGTATTGTCCAACATATCTGATATCAATATGTCCGAAACTAATGTCGATATTTTGATCCATGGTGAACCAATACATATTGTCCAGCAATGGAAATTGAACAGCAATGGTGAACCAAACTTAGTATTGCCCATACAACATGGGCTCAATTAAGAGTTTTGTCGAAACTAGGGCAGAATGTCAAAACAGGCAAATAGATGAAATGAACAATAGTAGAGCAAATGCAGATGTGAACACGGGAAAAGCAACTAGACAATAACATATAACGAGAGAAAATGAAGATGTGAACACTGAAGCAGTAATCGATTGATAAAATGAACATAATTTGATTTTACAGGGAGATCTAAGGATGGAAACGATTTAAGACCAAAAGAATGGAAAACCAATTACGAGACTGTGTGCACATTCTTAGAGGAGAAACAAATTCAATCAAAGAAGCAGCTCAGCAGAGCCACCACACAGATAATTAGGCTATAGTAAAGTGACTAGGAAGCTTGTGGCCCGAAACAGATATAGACTGGTCGATATTTTGTATATCTGTTGATATTTCATTTCATGCCATTCAGCATACAGCCAAAGCATCAAAGGTGAAAATGCCCACCTTGTCAGGAGAAAGGCTCGCCCAACTTTAACTCCCTTTGTTCCCACAAACTTGAATCGGTTAAAAATAAGCCACTTAGACAGAACAGGAATTCCTTGCTCAATCTGCAAACTAAACTGAAAGCAAACTTGAAGTAAGTGGCATGGTGTCAGACCTGTTGTTCTACCCTCGACAACAGATTGAAGAAGTTCACATTTTAGAATGATAGTTGAAGAACATACTCGAGTGAAGCAGCGATCATCGGCCTTGGCATATCGAGTTTCTTGCTTTAACACTGCCATACTGTCATAAGATCTTCCACTGCAGCGAAACACCTCGCAGAGAAATCAATGTCAGTTTCATGGAAAAGTCAATTCAGAAAGTAAATGTCAATCCTGCGCACAAGAAAAGGAAGGCTCAACCACCTGCACGTCAATGGAAATCCATCGAGATCTCGGGTTATGGAATGACCTGCATCATTGACAGCACGAACATGCTGCACAAAATCCAACAATGAACCTATGTCCTAAATTAATGCTAGAACATTCATTTGCAGATGACCTAAATGAACATATGTAGATTCAAAATGCTTCTAATACATAGCATTGGATTGCATTCACCTCAAATTTAATACTGGTGGTGCTGCTCCAGTTAGAACTAGCTGGCTCGTTCAGATTTAAGCCACCGGAGAAACGACAGAGATTCACACCTCCACTCCCTGATTGCGAGAAGTTGTTGATAGGCACACCGTGTATTCTAATTTCAGGTGAAATGGAGTGCTAGACCCATAAGAACACACAAGAAATCACACAAATCTCAGCCCCAAAAAAGGAAATAGGAAAAAACAAAAATACAATAATGAATAATATTCTTTTCTTTTGGTGGGTGTTGAAGTTTCCCATTTGCTTAAGTACATTTTGAGGGGCTCAGAGACTTCCTCGAAGGGGCAATTTCTAAGGAAATATCCCACATTTGTTGTTCTATTGTTGTAGAACTGCAAGAGTGTAATGCCCGATATTTTATTCGTAATTTATGATGTCATTATTATACGTATTTGGTTAATTTAAATAAAAATTGTATAATGAAAATTTAAGAAAAAATCAGATTTCAAAGAATCAACCCCGGTGCTTGATTGGCGCCTATCCCACACTCGTACATATTTGATGGAGTAAGGGTGTGCTTGATGGGTGCCTATAGAACACTCATGTGTGATTTAAGCAGTGTAGTGGCGTTTGTGTTGGTGCTCATGCACCAATTTGGTAGAATGTTGGCACCTAAGCCGTGCCTAGTGCAGTACTTGTGCGCGCTTGTGTCATAATGCAGTGCCTGAGCTACACTTATCTGGGATTCATGCACTGATTATGATATATAAGGCCATCTGAGTCTATGCTTGGTCATTTTTACAATAAAAATGGAAAGAAGAGAGAGAAAGAAAATGGAGAAAAAAAAAGATGAGGTGAGAGAAAGACAAGTTTGAAATTTTTTGAGTCAGATTTGCTATATTAAATGTTAAATGTAAATATTTCTTTACTCGTTCTTTGATATATTTTGTATATCCTTTAATTTTGCTTACATTCTTGTATTTACTGTAAATTCCTGTCACCCTTTTACAACCTTATTTTAGATATTGTTGCACACATGTATTTCTCACCAAATATTTTTAAATTTTGTTTGGTTTTTACTGAAAATTTAAAGGTTTGTTTGTTTTTCACAGAGTAAGCGCATATTTTAAAGTAATATGCTCATATACAAAAATAATTATGAAGAAAAGTCATGAAACTTGCGCATTTGACTTTATATATGATAGTATATGCAACAATTCTGTCAAAACTTCATTTTAATTTGATATAAGTTTGTACTTTTTTACATGATAAAAAGTTTTATATTTATACTTTTCCAACAAAGTGAAAATGTTTGAAATATTTGTTATAAAGTCCTTGTTTGTTATTCTTATTGAGAATCATTATAAGAAATTAATTGAACTATATATTTGGACGTCCTAATATATCAGGCACACTTGAGGACTATATCTATCGTCCACAAATGATAAAAGAAAGTGATATTTGACCTCATTTATACGGAGTAATGTGTAAGTGGCCCACCTACAGGTCTAAATAATAGTTTTTTAGCCCAATATTATCAGAAGTATATATAATCCTTTATCAAAATTGGCTTTCGGTCCTTCATTCTCATTGTTAGCATCATTTAGATTTTCGGAATTTTAACCTATATCGTATTTTATGTTTGAAATAATTGACCTTTTGCAAGTTTTAACTTGAAATCCAAAAGTATTGGAATTTAGACTTTCAAGAATTTTTAGAATTATATAATTTGGACTTTGGATGATTTTGTATAATTTGTATATTTACTATTCGTATATGTATTACAAATTTCACATATGAAATTATAATTTTGACTATGCATTTGGAAATTTGAACATATTGGGTTTTCATGTGTTACAGTTTTTAGTCCTACCTGACTTATGTACATATTTGTAGATGAGATATATGTATTTACTGATATTTAGGATTATGATTTACCATATTTTATAACCCTTTAAGATTAGGGGTCACGAATTACTTGCAGGATTCAGATAGAAGAAATTTGAAAATTCTGTTTCTTTATTATATATTTGGATATTGTATTCTGGATTTATTTTTGGGACTTCTGTTGGGATATTTTGTAAATTTTGGTTTGTATGCTTTGGAAATACTGTATCAATTGGATTCTGGGACAGATATTATATCACGATGGGTTAAATATTTGCTAGATGATTTTCCTTACAGATATTTGGTTTGAACAGGTTGTTATAATTTATGTGAAGGCCGAACAGGGTTCAATTTGATCAGATCCTGTATCCGCTATTAATTATTATGGATATTATGTTGTTTTGGATTTAGTTTTGATACGTCCTTGGATCCGAATTTCGAACAGATTCGGGCCGATCCGCTTATCTTAGTTCCGGCTCCGTTCACT
>JAOVVI020004677.1:0-17353 GCA_028571085.2 Nepenthes alata
CAATTCTTCTCTTTTTACTCGATGCTTTTGAATTTTTCCTGTAACTTTAATGCTCCATTTTTGAGCGGCCTTTTTATGCAACAATCACAAAAAATAACATCTTTCACAATACTGTAGTAATTTATATATATATATTTATTAATTCATTTAAGCAACACAAATGTTTCCTCTGTTACTCATGTCCCACATTAGGCCCATTTTCATTAGGATTTTTATTGTTCACGATCCAAATTTCCCATCATGTGATTAACATATTCATATATTAAAAAAGATAAAATTTTAATATTTGGACCTATTGATTTAATTAATCACTTTCAAAAATTAACCTAGGTAAACATCCATGTAATGGAATTAATAAAGAAAGAGGAGAGAGAGGGAAGAGATGTGAGAGAGTTAGTGGGAAAGGAGTGATGGGAATATTTATTTGTCACTAAACTCTCCATAAATGGGCAGAAAATGTGGTGGAAGTGGGCCTTGGGTGGTATGTTCGATGGAGGTAATGTTTATGCGGATTTATAAAGAAATAAATAAAATTTGGTGGTTATATATAAACAATAACCTTAATGAGGTGAGCTTTGGTACAATGGTAGGATTGTTCCATTGTTACTTAGAGGTCACTTGTTTAAACCACAGAAACAACCTCTTTACAATGTAAAGGTATGGATTCAGAATCCTCCTTGTGTTTACCGAATGACCTTATGTGAAAGCAACCTTAATTTGTGGTAGTAATGTGTGAAAATAACCCTTTTTGAAAATGACGGTGATGCTGCCATGGAAAATTATAACACAGCTAGTTAATTGATAGATAATCATGGTTGCATCATGCATGATGTGTGAGAGCATTATTCACCTCTATGGACAGCCCTTAAACTAGATATAATCCTGGACATTTTACCTCACACCAGAAAAAATGACATAGAATGAGATTTTACCTGGATGAGAGTTGTCCTTTCGTACTTCAAAAATCATTGAGGGTCAAAGCACAGAGGAAAGCCTTCCCTGGAAGGTTATGTTCTAGATTAACTATTGCAGTCACTTTATTTGCTTTGACTAAGAACTGAACAGCATTCAATGACTCATTTGGAACAGTTTGAATAATAACTGTTTCTTAAATGAGTAACAAATTTGGGATCATGAAGGTCTCTTTGACCAGTAAATAATTCTCAGAGTTTGGGAAGTAGAAGTTTCTTTCACAAACTACGATTCATCAAGTAGTATTGGACCTCCTATTAAGGATTTTTAAACTGCATGAATTATCTTAATTGCTGTAAAAATTTACAAAGAACAGATTTCTGGTTTAGTATTTTCATAAAATTTCCCTCTTTGCGGAAAATTTGTCCTCAAGTGTTGGAAGTGGAAGTATTGGATTAAAAGATTCTTCTTCTCCATGCTTGTCAGTCATGTTTTGGTAAGAAAGCACCAATTTGTCTTCTTTGGTTGGACATAAAAAAGCTATTAACTGATATAGGATTGCTGAATTGATTAGTGAACTGATCTGCATCTGAACTTCTGTCATTGCCAGTTCGCCACTTCATCTTCTTGTTTGGTGTTTCTTCACTTGGCATCCATTTTTAGTTCTTCCTTGCTATTTCAAACTGCTCGAGGTATTGAACAAATTTACCATGGTCCTTTATCCTCCCAGTGGACTATGATTTGGATCATTTTTTCCAAGTTGTGGAACACCAGTGATTTTGAATACAACATTCGACATCCTAACCAAATTTACTATGGTGTATTGACTTCACAAATTGTATAAATATAATGTTGGAGTATTGCTTGTTACGTCAATTATGTAGGGCAAAAATAAGAAAAAAATACTAATGTTAATTTTAGTGTCCCTCTGTGAGATCAGTTATTTATGTGTCTTGAGCATCATCAGAAAATCCACAATGAGTGAAATTCTCATTACTGCTACAGGGTCTGATTTTCTGGTGTTGCTATCTTTCTTCTTCTAGACTAGTGACTTGGTTTGAAAGTGCATGTGACTGTTTAAATTTGAAACTTCTGCCAGCTCGAAATGGAGCTCAATATATGAAGACAATAGTAGGATTTTGGATGGAAATTTTTGGGTAGTGAAATGTGTGTGACCAGTCTTGGCTAGATTTGCTACTACAAATCAATTGCAATTAGCTCTATTCCCTGTCCATGATGCTACAGAGGTACCATTTGGGAACACTCTATCTCAATTGGTACGAAAGTCAACATCAAGAAGAAATGAATGAATTGTATGAATGTAGTGGCAGGAAAAAGTCATTTCTTGGGAGCACTGCCCTCTATTTGAAAACTTAATTTTTTTGATGCTGAGTCATCTTATTCAAGTTTAATTATACTAATTGACCAGGAAAAAAATTTGAGATGATATGGACCCTCAAGTGTTGAGCATGAATCCCCAATTTGCTTAGCGGTTGCACTTTATATTTCTTAGTGGACAAAACTTCTTTCCTCTTGGATTTCTTTATATCACAGACCTTTACCTTTTTTTTCCTGAAGAGGAAGAAGAATCTTGCAAGCGGATGGATGCCTAAATTTCCATTAGATTCATTCCTAAGCTTGCTTTGTTTTGGCAAGATGATCCATCTGGGAGTGCTGGAGAGAAGAGAAAGTGGTATAAACCTCTCTGATTTGGTCATCAATCAATTAGTTGTTTGGCAAACCTTTTCTTTATTGGCCATCAAAAATTAATTCAAAACAGACAACCATGGAGTTGTGTCCCAGGCTAAATAATTACCTCTATCACCAAACTAGCACTGAAAATATAGCAGCCAAATGGTTTGGTAGGGTGGTTTTATGAACTTGCTGTCTATTAGTGATTTTTGTTTTAGACTTGATTGATTTATGGTGTCCGACAGTTTTGAGGAGCATTTTCCAGGTTTACTGCAGGCTGATAACATAGGCTTAAGTTCGGATCATATTAGGCTGTTTCTGGATACTCAATGTATTCTCCATAGAAAGGCTAATTTCAATTTTGAAAATGTGTCTGCAAGTGTGTTCTTTTTTTCTGATTTGGTCAGAAAGTGGTGGTCTGAATTTCACTGTGGAGGGATCTCCAAGTTTCTCGTGTCTTGAAGCTGAAAGGTTTCAAGGAGATCAAATCTTGGCAACAGGGCCTAGCTGAAGAATGCTTTGATTTATAATTACAAACAACTTCTTGAAAAAAGCTCGTTGGGTAGCTGACTCAGGAGAAGAAAGTGGTCATCAGAATTGAAAAGGGGATAGATGAGCTGATGCTGCGGACGAAATTTATTGACATCAAAAGTCCAAAGCTTTGTAGCTGAAAGAGGGATATAAATATGATTTTTTTTCAGAGCTGCAAATGCTCAGAGAAAAATAACTAATTTATTAGCTTGGAAGTTGTTAATACACTGCATTGTGAGCATGATAAGACTGTTGAGGTTTTGTAATTTAATGAACGTGTGTTTAAGAAGAATGCTGTTGATCGACCATTGGTGACATTTTGGAGCTAACTTCAATTTCTGCTGAGAATTCTTTGGGGACTATAAAGGGAGTTTCTGGTTATGACATTGAGGCTGCACTGCTTGACTTGCTAGGGGATAAATCTCTGGGCCTGCAATGTGGATTTAGGCCTTTTTTGGTATGCTGTCAGGGTAAATGTTTCGACATTTCTAAAAGATTTCCACGGCTCTGCAAATTTGTTACCTCACTTAATGTGAGTTTTTTTATTATTCTTATTTAAAAAAAAGAAAATGTGAAAAATATTAAGGATTTGATACCCTTTAGTGTTGTCATGATCATGGAGAAAATGTTGGGTGCATGGTATCCTACCAGAAGAGAATGTTATGGTGGTGCATTTTAACTGCGAAGTTTTCGGTCATCTAACAGGAGTCGTCAACTGTGTGGTTTCTTTGGTTCCTCAAGGTGCTGCAGCCAAGGCAACCTGCTTGCCCTCTTCTCTTTACTCTTGTTATGGAGGTAAAGTTGTGGAAGGTGGCCTTTTTTCAGGAATGCTGCATAAGTGGTCTCTCACCTGCTTTTTGCTGATAAATGATCATCTTCTGTGATGCTGTGGAAAGTAATTTGTTGAATCTAATGTGCATTATTCTTGTTTTATAGCTTGTACAGACTTGAAGGTCAACTTGAAAAAATTGGAGTTAATTTGTGTGGAAATGTTCTTAAGGATTAAGTTGCATCTATTTTGGATTGTAAGAGTTGTATGTTTCTGATTACTATCTAACTACCTTTCTCTTGTTGTTAGATATATAAGGATAATCCCATTTGAGATCTGGCTATTCTAAAGTTGAAAAGGGCTTGTTGTGTGGTAGAATTTGTTTACCCAAAGGTGGGTGTCTCACTCTTATCAAGAATACTTTGGTGGCTCTCCCAAGTTATTTCATTTATTTTTTTCCTATCCTTCTTCAGTGATAAAGAAGCTCCATGAAATCATATATCATCTCTTTTTCTTTTTCTGTTTTTGTTCTTTTGGACGAGGTTGGTAGGGAATTGTGATTTTTCATATAGTTAAATGTGACATCTTTAGAAGACCTTTTGCCTGGGAGTTAGGTGTCAAACAGATTGAAGTCTTTAATGATGCGTTGTTGAGCAAATGGATTTCGAGGTTTGCTAATGAGGAAAAAAAAAGAAAAAACAAATGATAGTGCTATCTGTGGCATAAACTAGTTTGACTGGTTTTCGGTTTCTTCAAATAGGAGTTTGATGTTTGCTTTTGATATGATATGAAGAAAGTTGATGATCTGATCAGATTGTATCTGTGTTTCTCTGTAGTTCTGGTTTTGCATTTAGATTCTTGCTCAATCAGTGGATTGGGAATTCATGCTTAAAGGAGAGCTTAGTGCACTTTACACAGTGCAGCAGTTGCGAGTTATTTTTCCTGGGATATTGACACATTTGTTTGCTGCCTTAATTTGTTTTGCATGGATGTTGATGAGAAAACTGTGTCTGAACTATTGGATCTCCTTATCTGTGTTCTGTGGTGAAAATGCAGCCTGGGATCAATGAGTCTGTTCTGTATAAGTTAGAGAATTCTGTTAAGTTCTATGTTGCTTTACTTTATGACCAGCTTTGCACAATGGGTGTCAGATTTCCTGTTAATATTATCTGAAAATCCAAGGAGCCACCCGATGCCTCTTTCTGAAGTTGGGGAAGTAGCTTGGGGAAGATGCTTAATGAGTGATCGCTTGCATTGGCATGGATTACATTATAGTGAATAGATTCTATATGTGCAAAAGCCATACATTGTCAGTTTTCTGCACTTGGTTTTACATTATAATGCTGCTGGGAAGCTTGGTGTTCTGTTTGTGAAGCTTTTGAATTTGCTTGGTTATGTCAAATTCAGTTTCGATGCAATCGTATGAATATGATTGATCGATTGTGATCTGGAGTCACAGGTTCAAACCAATGAAAAAACCTCTCTCCAATGCATGATCAAGGTTGCATGCTGACTATCCCTAGAGTCTGCAATGAGGGAAGCTTTGTGCATGGGCGGCCCTATTAAGTCGGTATTAGTCTTGGAAGAGCAATCTGTTTGGTAGTGGTTCGTTACATGCAATTGGAAGTGTGGAGGTACTTCCCTTTGGTTGTTGATTTGGTGTCCGTGGAAGGAGAGAATTGCAGAGCTTTTGGTTTTGTGGTATGTTACCTTGGAGAGCTGGATTAGCTTGCTGCAGTTCCAGTCTTCTGGGGAGTCTCTTGTTATTCCTATTTTGCTGATTTTGTTAGGGTTTAAATTTGTAAGCTTTGCAAGGCTGTTCTCTTACATTTTTTTCTTTCTTCACTTTTCATATGCTTGGTGCAGGCCTGGCATCTTCTTAATATCTTTCATCCTTACTGATAAAAAATCATTCAAACCCAAACTTGCAAAATCACTCACACAACACATCTAAGGATAATGAAAACAAAGCTCAATTAACGTTGAGCCTCTTTAAGCTCTCTGTCATCCCAATTTTTGACCCTAAATTTTAGCAAAGGAAGACCTTAATCTCCTTTAACTTCCTAGTTTTGATTGATGTTTTTGAAGAGTTTGATAGTGTTCTCTTCGTTAGCAGAACAATTTAATTACAAGAAGTTGCTGAATCTCATAATTTCCCTTAATAATACCCCTGGAACCATGTTTTTTGAACTTTAAAAGGATTGTCCTTGTCCAAAATCGCCTTCAATTTTTAGCAGTTTCCAATATGTATCATGCTTCTTTGTAAAAGTGTTCCGTTGCATAGCACGTAAGACTCCTCAGAATCCTTCACTCCCAGAGCTTTAGATCTGGAATCAACAACAGATCTGGAATCATGCACGTGTAATAACTGTATCAGTTTGATTGTTCCAATACAAAAATGGCATATGGAAACTCCTATAACCTTGACTTAGAAATTGCAGACGGTTGAAATATGCCAAGTAATTAGTGAATTATCTTTGATGACTCAATTCGGGATCTAAAGAGATTTTTTGACTATTTAATTATTGATGTAATGAGAAACTAAATAGACCTTTGGACTAATTTATAATTCTTATTATCTGGAAACCAAATACCTTATTGATTAATATAAAACTAGGATTAATTTAGCAAATATTTGACTGCCTATTAATGATTTCAAACAACTGGAACATATGCAAGTAACTCTGCAGGGATTAATTTCTTGTAGATTATTTTCAAATAGACAGTATGTGCAAAACAAAGTGGAAATCTGTGACATTACAGAGGCAGCTCAAAGTAGTTAATGTGTTGTGGACACTTGTGGTGCTTGAGATTGTAAAATGGACAACTGTTTTTTAGTATTTATTTAAAGGTCAATGATTATATATTTTATTGTGATTTACATCTGCAAATAGGTTGTATTATATGACAGAATCTATGGCGTAGGCTTTTTGGTTTACATGATCTGTAATAGTTTATGATATCTGTATTTAGCTTCTTTCAACTTGTTCAGTTAAAAAATAATGATAAAATAAGTTTGCAACCTTAATTGTTTTGTCATTTGGTCGAATCGTAATAGTAATTGCTATATGATATTTCTTTTGTAAGACGTGGCGCTGGATCTGGTTGCAACCTACCTTTTGATCCCCCCCCCACCCCGAAAAAAAAAAAAGAAAAGAAAAGAAAGTGCTTATTGATCAATATCTGTCTTATTATGTTTATTTCTATATCACAATAGATTATATATGTTGTGTAATTTTGCTTGGTGAAATCAACCCTGATACTATAAAAGCTGAATTGCAGACAATCCATCTCCTCTACTTTCCATCTTTTGACAGAGGGTTGTGTTTTGTGTAATGTTCCAGTGTCTGAAAAAGATAATGTTTGTAAAAAATAATTTTGTGATACTTCATCCAAACTGCAGGAATGTTTTTGGACTTGGGGTTGTGATTGATTCTAATCAACTTATGTTTATCTTTCACTTGATTTTATGGTGGGTTCTATGCTTTTTTACTGTGAAGAACTCGAGTTTGTTCAAGGAGAGTTGTTTATTTTTTTTTGTTTGAATTTTGAAGACTAGCATTCATGTTGTTTGTGATGGGTGAGTATAGGTCAAGAAGACATGCAGAGGAAAATATTTCCTCAGATGATAATGAATTGACATTTCGAGACCTAGACGAGAATATTGGTGCTGCATCTGAATCCTGTTCATGGACTGCATATGAAAAAGCATGTAGTAGTGATAACATGACCCTGTCAATGGTCAAGGGTGCTGAGCTGAAGAAAAGGTAATTGAAGTAGCTCTTGTTGATCTCTTTGCACTTGACATCCACCCCCCCCAAAAAAAGTCAAACTTGCCACCCATTAGATTTTTTTTCTTGGAACAATGTTTACAATTCCACCTCAATTGTGTGTGCAAGAATCTGGCCCTCTGTCGACCCAATGATGAGGGAGCCTCATAAATCAGGTGCTCCTTTTGCGCAAGTGAAAAAGAATACCTCTCTTGTTATTGTAAGTAGGAAAATCAACTTCTCATGCTTCTGGGAACAGCTGCCTGTTCAGATTAGTTTGACACCAATTTAAAGCATAATGTGTTCAACCAAGCTTTTTTGTTGCTTAGGGTGAGAAAAGTGAAAAGGGATATGAAATCTTTCCAAGTGGATGCTAAGCTCTGTTTTGAAGAATTTTTTATCCCTTCCCCACAAAAGTGAAAAGGGAGTATTTTGAGGTTTTTGTGTCTGAATTCACCTTGACCTTTATGTTTGCAATCGGCTTCATGCTTTTAATGTTTGGTGAAGTTTTACTAACATAGTGCTCCACTAGTAGAGAAATGTAATTACATACCTTTTTTGTCAGGGGCAACAACAAAAATGAAAAGCCAGTGGTGTATTCAGATGGACTGAAAACAGTATCAAGACTGAAGAAAGGAGACAAGCTGCAAAAGCTAAATATCAACTATAATGATGGTTCCAAATACATGTCTTATGTCAAGGTAAGGCATATGAAACTGTAAAATTACCTATAGATGGCTTTATTTCTCCCCAAATACAAACACTATATGTTATACATCAGGGTGAGGTTTGGTGCAATGATAAGATTATTTTGTTGTGACATAGAGGTTGGAGGTTCAAACCGTGAAAAAAAAAGCTAGTTAAACTACATAGATTTGACTTGCTTTAAAATCCTACACTGAGGGATCCTAGAATTGCAAGGATACTATGTTGTTGATCTGCTTTTTAGTGTGTGAATTATATGATGTTCTTAATTTTTTATGTTCGATCTTCTTACTCTAAATATATAATTGTCATGCATGTATTAGTAAAAAATGGATATGAAATGTGAAAAGAGATAAATTTAATAAAATGAACAAAATAGGCTTAACAACTGAAGTGTAAAACCAATGAAAATGGATAAAATAAAAAAATTCAATCATGTGAAGATTGCTTGTTCAAAAATGGGAAAAATGTCAAGATATTCTCAATTTTTTTTCCAGTTTTCTTATCAACATTTATTTGTTCCAATTTTTTTTGGGTAATTATTTTTTGAATTTTGTTTTTGGGGTAAGTATTTTCCAATCTTTTTTTTTTACTTATTTTACATTGTGCAATTCTCCCCTCACCCCCAAAAAAAGAATTTCATATTTTCATGTCATCTTTTAATTAAAAAACTCCAAAATAAATGTTCAAATTTTCTTTCTACAATTTCAATGTTTTTTTTTGGGGGAATAATGTGCATACTATATGACATGGAATGTGATCATTTTGCCTAAATTGATACCAAGATGAAAGTTAGCTATAAAATTGGGGAAAAATAAACGTTGACAATAAAATTGAAAAAAAGTAGAAAATTTAAGAATATTTTGGGCATTTTTTCCATTCAAAAATCCCCTTTCAAGCCATTGTCTAACTGCCTTTGGAAATTGTTTTTGCTTGGTTAAGTCTTCATACGGTTGCGCAATTCATTCTTTTTACTGCTGGAGCTACCAATTTTGACCTGATTTTGTCCAAGTGCTCCTGAGCATACTCATCATCTGTCATTTTTCCCAATGTTATCTTACCCTGGGCAAAACTAGAACTAACATGACATCTTTTTGTAAGATGGCTGGAAAACCATTATCAGCCAATTTTGCAGTGTTTTCACCTTGGAAATACTAGAACTAACATAACATCTTAGGGGAAGATGGCTGGAAAACCGTCATCTGCCATTTTCCCCAATGTGGGCAGAACCAGGTCCAGTGAAAAATTCTTTTGGAGTAAGATGGGTGAAGAACCATTATGGAGCATTGGCATCGATGTGGCCTATTAGCTATGCTGCACAAGGATGCATTGAACATTTGAAGGTCAAAGCAGAAAAATGGAGTATATCATGCTGCACTAGTTTACCTAGACATGGTTACATGCATCATTGGTAAAATGCGTAAAATGTATTTGACCTTTGAAATCTTTAAAAGGGAGATATAGACAGAAATATGGAGGCCTGTTAAAGACTTCAATAGGGAGCACGATGATTTTTCTAATTAACACGTTTTAAAGGCATTTAAAAACCCCATGATACGCTGCCAACTAAATGACCAGCTGAAACAAGTTATGTGATGCCACTTGGACATTATTTTGTGATGCCATGGCTTTCTGCATAGCTATTTGGACTAGTAAGGCTTTCCTAGTATGATCAACATAACTGATTTTATTTCTTTTCTTCTGTTTAATAGCTTCATTGTCTAGAGGAACTGAACCTATTATGGCTCCTTCCAAATGACTGAAATTCGACCCACATTTGCTTTGCAATGTCTATGTCTAGATCAATTGGTGCACAGCTTTTTGGACTATTAAGCCTTGTGCACTTTGAGTTGCATAATTCTTTCTTCCACTTAAAAAGTTGCCTTAAATCCATAGGAATTACCTGTTATGTTTCCTTTTGAAAGACAAATTTGATTCACACTCGCTTTGCAAGACTAAGATCCGAAGGTATTGAACACCTTTGATGGTCTCCATTTCGTACATTGGACTATCTTGGGATGTGATCAATAGATTTAATTGAAATAATTGATTTTGTTTCAATTTCAAGAAATCTTGTATATTCAAAATTATTGATATCTTCATGACTGCTAGGTGTATGTGCCACCCTTAAATTCACCAGAAATTAATCTTGCTGTCAAAGTATAGCCATTCTTCAAGCAAGTGATGTTAAATATTGCATCTGTAGCATGTAAGTGCGGCGTTTTAATTAGTAGGAGGATAATAATTTTTAACTGGAATAAAAAATCCAATTAAAAATTTTCTACTTTATTTCAATCAAACCAACCAAATTGACTATCCCCCCAAAGAGGCATCGGCAATATGTGATACCAACCATGTTTGATGATCTTCATTGTTTTTCTCTACCTCGTTTATAAGGTTTTTCCATTCCTTTATAGTTATTTACGAGTTCATTAGATGGTCCTTACCTCACATGACCAAAACATGTAAAACTTGTTTCTCATTGTGTTCTATTGACGCCTTGACACAATAGTAAAGTTATTCTATTCTGACTTTAGAGTTTAAGGATTCAAGCCACAAAAACAACCATTCTGCAATTTTGTGGCAAGGCTGTGTAAATATGATGTTTCCTAGACCTCATGATGTGGAAGCTCTTTTATTGTTGCTGTTTTGTCTTCGTATTGTGAAGTGTAATTACAACCATATCCTTGAATGATCATATATCCATTTTATCATTGTCATACGTGCCAATGCCACTTTTTTTTTACTTGTAAGTATTTAGTCGTCAAACTCTCTTCTCTGCACACGGTCCAAATGGTTACCTTGTAGTATTTACCTTTAAATTTGAGCGGCATTCTTAAATCGCGCATCTAAGCACTTTGATTGAGTGAGTAATATCCTCATCGATTGTGTCAACTTGTTTTAGACTATTGACCTGAAATGTTTGAAATAATTCCTATTTGATATGCTCATCAAAACAAAACTATAAATCTGGAATCACAATAAAAGAAAAGCTAAAGAATTGGTGTCTTAAATTTTGATCGGCTAATCTAAGACTAGATAATGCATCTCAGCTGTGGAGTTTATCAGTTCTGGTTGTTGAATTTATGATAATTCCTTGTGGTATGTTGTAGAATCGCTATTCCTTGCTCCTTAATTTGTCCTGCTGGACTGTTGGATAGCAAGTGTATTTAAGGGATCATCCTCTCCGTCTTCTCTTTCTGATTATTTTCTTTAAATTTTTGCCCTGAAACTGTCAAATGAATCCTTTGACCTGTTGCTTACCTGCTCCCATCACTCTCCTCTCTGTGTAAGAGCTGGGTTGGGGCTGGTTTTGGCCTTCTTTTCATCGTGTCTTCTTACTTAGTGTTGTGTAGATTTGTCTTGAAGGCATAATTAAGTATTGTTGACTTTTGGTTTAATAACTCAGGGTAGTTGAAAAATTCTTAAGAAATGTGTAGATAACAAACACAAAAAAATGCTGACATCTATTTAGAGATGTCCACAACTTAACTTTCTGCCTTTGATATATTGCAGATTAGCAAGAAGCAGCATGAGCTTGTTATGAGTATGAAACAGTCCGGAAATAGTATTCAAACAAGGGCTCTTAATCGTGTTTTAGGTAATCTTGATAATTTCCATGTAAAGCCATATGAGATGTTTGAGAGAGAAGAAGAGAATAGGATCCTTGAGCACTGGTAAGTGCTTTTGTTTTTTGAATGAACCAGCCTCTTGATTTTAATGTTCAAATTGTTACTTCCTTAAATTATGGTCTTATTGATGTAGGTCAAATCTGGCAAACAAAGATCTTCCTGTGGCTTTTGCTAACTGGAGAAAGAGGCAATTAGGGAGATGGCAAATCGGAAAGTCCTTGTGCAAAGAAATGGAAGAAAAACTGAAGAATCTGATGGAGGTCTGTAATGTCTACTCCGTTTCTATATTCTACTCCTAAATTGTTTGGGCATGTTGGTTTAAGATTGTTTGGTGGGTCTCAATGTCCAGTGCCTTTGCTGATTTGTGGTTCTTAAAACATTTGAGGTATAATGCATTAACTTCTAGCCTGGCATTGTGTGCTTAGGATGAGGAGGAAATCTCTGGTGGCATTACAGTGCACCAACAAGATGATGTAGGAGCTGCTCATCAGCCCCATCTGGAAGAAAATTTGGAGTCTGATTCATCCCCTATGGAGGATCATTCTTTGCAGATTTCTTCTTTGAATGTGAACCCGATGTTTAGCCCCGCAGATCTGAATGCAGAAGGCAATCCCATTGCTTCAGAAATGTCAGAATATCACGTTACATCAGACACTGTTGAAGGATCCCAAAATAGATCGCTGTATCCTGGAAACCTCAACTCTGTGGATGTTCACAAGACCGAGGGATTGTCCCACTCGTCTGTTGCAGATGCATGGCCTCCAGCCAGCATGCCTGATTCTTATTGTCATCCCACTTCTTCAAATGTTGAGTATGCTTCCTCCAGTGAGTTGTCCCTTGGGCGCCGACAAGAAGTTGAAGAACAATCAGCTCGTATGATTGATTTGGAGTCTAACATGCCGAGAGAAGATCCCACAAAGGATTTGCTGCACCAACAGGCTGCTGATATGCCATTCTTCAGTTCTTATCAAACCAGAGATAGAAATGAGCTGCTTCATTCACTTCTTAAGCGTGACAACTACTATCACGAGCAGAGGTCAGGTTTGGATTTTCATCCAACAACTAGTATGCTGATGGAATCTAGCCAGTTCCCTGGGCATTTCCGGGAGCAGTTGCAGCCATCATTTGCATTGGAACATAGACAGAAGGGACAGAGTGATCTTTACATGCATCAAAACATTCAGGAGAACATCTTCTCAGATAACAGTAGATATACCAACCCAAGGCAAGAACATTTCTCCATTGATATGCAGGATTGGAGTAATAGCCGAGTCTCAGCTCCTATTCATTCTCATTTAGGCTCAGGAGAAATGTTAAACCACAACTGGTTTTCTAGTGAAAACAGAACCCGTGATGGATGGTCAGGTTCAGAGTGTGGTGTTTTCCGAAACCTGAGCCTTGGAAATGGAGGCAGTGGAGATCAGAGTTTATATAGTGTGCTATCACAATCCAATAACTTGCATCCCCTTACTCCTTTTGATGCAGTGGGTTCTAATGACAAGTTTATCCCAAGTAACTATGGTGAAGATATGGGCAGCGAAGTCATTCCCCGGACAAGCAATCCTCTACCACACGCTGTCTCTTCACTCCACTACTTGAGTGGGCATGATGCTACTGCAGCTGCCGCTACCGCTGCTGCCGCCACCGCATTGAAAAATAGCAGTATGGGATGGATGAGCTTGCCACGCCAAACTTCTTTGCATGATCCGACTGGAAAATCATTCTCGAAGTTGTGGAATCAATGACTTTGAACCCCGAGGTTCTCATTTGTTTTCTAAGTGGGGACAGATGAGTTTTCTCGGGATGCAGAGTCAAGATGCACACCAGGAAGGTAGCATGCAGCATTATTCATGGGCTGAATATGCCCTGAGGTAGGAGTTTGTACATACCTATACAAGAGCCAGACCACCCCATGTATATGTCTAGACTCTAGAGGGATGGGCATGCGGAAGTCATGGAAGGCTGAAGTAAAAACTCAGGAAACTTGCAGTTTGTCGAGATCCATTTCGATTCTCATATGATACGGTAAGTTTTCGCCAAGCCCCCTCTTCCTTTCTGGACGGATAGCCTCTCTATCTGACTTGGCAGACTGAGCCATAGGAGGAAGTGATTTTCCATATAAGATTATAAGTGCTTCCGTTTCTGTTACTGATGGCCACTGTTTTGTAGCTTGCTATGCAGTATTCTCCATATGAATACGTTATTGTGATTATCATTTGGTCATCCTGATTTGTTTCATTTTCAATATATTTGGTTGCTGCAATTGAATAAGGTAAAAATACAATCAGTATTACCTAGAAATAAGAATTACTGATTTTTTATTATGTTTCCCCATATGGTTGCTTATTTTTACCCCATTCTCTGGTGAGTGGTAAGTGTGCTTGAGAACATGTTATGTTGCCTCATCTTTTCTCATTCATATCTATTTTGCTCTCGTTCCTGATTCTAGCTACCTGCCCAAGACTACATGTTTCTTTTTGTTTGCCTTGTTGCGTTATGAAGAGTAAATTAGGACCAACTGTTTTGCCAGCGGCTGCTGGACGATTTTTTTGGGGGGGTAGGGGAAGGGTATATGGCAGCGATGAAGATGGATGTGCTGAAAGATCTTTATAGGGATTGGGGCGGCAGTGGCTGCAAAGTTTGATGTGCTGCTCTTTTGACTTGGGTCTTTTTCACTCATAATGCACTTTTGAAGGAGTTTGATGTTAGTTTTGTGGTGTTTCTCCTGCCCTAACAAATTTGCTTACGGTTTTATCTTACGTAAAGAAGCTTTAGACTTCATCTACCACTTTCTTTTCTTTTCTCTGCCCCTTTTGTTGGAAAAAAAAAAAAAATCATGTCTCTACAACCCCTCCTGTTTCCGCTGCCTCTTACATTGTCTCATCTGGTCAGCTACTTTCAGTAGCACGCACACTTCCTCTTCTTGATTCTTGTAGAACTTTCTTTGATTTATGTATTGGTAAGCAAATAATTCTATAAATACCAGATAAAAATGTACCAAACTAGGCTAACACAATGTTAAGCTATGACGTTGGGGTGAAACCTCCAACACTGGTTAACATGGCTAACAAACTGTATTGCTGAAATATCCGAGCCAACCAACCAAATGAAAAATTACAGAAAAACCAGCCTACCAATCCCGACTCCAAAAAATTCCCCAGCCGGACTTCAAGTTAGCCAAGCATAGTAGGATAGATTCCAAATTCACTACAAACCAACAAAGGGAAACAGAAGCAACGTGAAAACAATAGAGCAACAAAAAAGGAGGATTAGAAGTGATCCAAATTTAACACATCTGCACCAGAAGGCAACACCAAGCCTGTGAACTTTGTCATCTTCTTCTCCTCTACGGTACATCTGACGGTCTGAACTTCAATGCAACTCAGCAAGAAAACCCCAGATCCTGGTAGGTATACAGAGCTGTAGCAAACCCTATTAACGGCTATCCCTATTGTTGTAGGCATGCAAAAGGGAGGCTGCAGGTCTTTGCGAGAGATCTGGTTTGTAAAGGGAAATTAAACTCTTGTGTTGAGAGTTCATTTCTAGCAGTACTAAAAATAAGACTCACAGCCGATTCCACCAAAGGTATGGCCCAAGGGGTGGGTGTTTGGATGTGCATTTGTTGCGCTCTTTCTATATAAAGTTAACGTGATTGCAAGGGACACCGAGATTGCCATCAATTTTGCATTTTTCCTCTCCATTTCAGCAGCCTCTCTTATTCCATCATTCCCGTTGTCAGAGGGCCATGGACAACAAGTTTTTGCTTAACGGGAGCCAAGCCTAGTAACTGAAGGGACATTAGAAGAAAAATGACCGCGGCAGTCAATGTTGGCAGAGCAGAACATGCAAAGAAGATTGCCCGGAACAAAGTGACGAATCTTATTGAAGGTATCCAATCTGTTACGAATTGCAAGCCAGAGAATGGGGTATGCGTCGGGATGGTGTTTGGAGGGCAAACAAACATTATCTTTTGCTTTAACCTTATGGATACTACCGGCCCTTTGTTTCCATGCATTGATAATATCAACATTGTCGTTCAATGTCTACATTTGTTCTTTTTAATCCAAGTTTTGTTCCTTGTTTCTTTACACTGGGATGTATGAATTAGGCGTGTGCAAGTTTTTGACTTCTTATGCACCTTTTTCTTTAAGTAATTAAATTCAAATATGTGCTTGGCTAAACAAATATATATAATTAACCGGCGTAGAAGGAATCGGTTTAACAATTCAAGTGCTACTTCTTGATTCTTGGCACAATGCTATGTAATTAGACTCAGCCAATCAATTCCAACTGGACTGCCTAGTGAAAAGCGATTGTACAAAGGCCTAAAGTAAATGAGACTTTATGGCGTAAGAGGAGTAAACCTGGTATCCTTTAACTAGATAAATAAACAATAAAATCTCGCTACGATGTGTATGGTGGCTTGACTTACTGAAAATTAATTTCAATCCTAGGAGTGTAACATTTGGTTTCTCAATTTGGCCTAATTGGTTCAAAAATCAGAGGCATACAAACCATCATAGCAGTTTTGTCGCGCCAAATTCTGACTAATCCATTAGTTAGAGTGGATTGAATTTAAATTTTGATCCACTAATCTTGTGCTATGGGTGGCTTGGACGCTAATTTGGTGTTTCAAAGTAAAATATGCACAGTAGTCATTTTAAAGTCTATAAATAAAGATAAGAGAGTTCTTCATGATTGTCACTTGAAATAACTGGCGGTACACAATTGTGTTCGTTTTTTTGTCCGGAAAGATTGAGATGTTTTAGAATCATCAAATGAATCAAAAAAATACTTTAACTATTAGATTTCAATGCCTGTACAAATATTATCTTTCTTAAAATATTATTCGCACTATAAATAATCTCACAGATACAATAAAACCTTATTTGATTATATCTTACACTAACAAAATCAAAACTAAAACCTAAAACAAAAATAATATTGTTTAGCCATTATTAATTATTTCATATAGATGAGTCTTTTTTTCTCACATCTTTCTCTATTTTATTTTTTCTTTCTAAAATTTAATCATCAGTGTGGCTCATGATAGGGTGTAATGATACGTTTGCCTTGAATAATTACAATTTTTTCACATTATTATTGACATATTTATTGTTAATTTTTTAAAAAAGACACTATTATATTTGCTAGAATATTTATACCTATTTAAATATTTATTTTCTTTATTTTTAAAATATTCAACTTTTTATATCTAAAATAATAATAATAATAATAATTCTCTCAATACATTGGCATTGTCAAACACACACCACCGATAATGCTCACATTGATTGACTCTGTATCCATAGGCTTATCTTTAGGGATCTTTTTTTTTTTTA
>JAOVVI020004678.1:0-17353 GCA_028571085.2 Nepenthes alata
AGGATAGGCTGGGCAGGTCAAACCTAAAAGAAATGCTTATTCTAAACCCCACCCAGATAATAGCTCACCTAGCTGACTACCCATGTTTAGCTTAAATATTCATGTAAGGTTTGAAAAGTTAATATGCTTTAACTTTGTTTAGTAGTAATTATTTTTCAAATTAGTTTTCACAATAACATTGACTTGTAATACATTGATAGTAACCAACATCACTTAAACAATTAGTTGCTGAAATGTTTCACTTTAAGCATGAAGTGGATAATCAAGCATCCCCAATACAATTTGATTTCTCAGTGCAAAAGCATTTTAGGACTTCACAAAAATAGAAAACAAACAGGATATGATGCTGTAAACAGAAGCACCACTTTTTTAGTTGCACGAAATGCACTGCATATAATCTAGTTCAGAAAAAAAAGGAATGCAAATGGCTTGGAGTACCATATCTCCAAATAGAATGTATGTCACCTTTTGTTTTCTTATTGTACTAATTTTAAGGTTTGATCCGCAGCATTATGGTCCTAAAATGACCAAACAAAAAAGGAACTTTCCACCTACCAAGCGCCATATGTTGAATTCCTTCTACGAACACTTCAAACAACAAGGTTGTTTAGGCAGAACTGTCAAACACCTATATTCGTATGGAAATGTTCTCAATAGGTATCCAAAGATGGTCTAGTTACAGACAAAATAGATTGGTACTGGTTTATTAGCACTTTGCACTCATCTCAATCTTGGACTTCCAGCAGTTGGATGGCACTTTATGCCAAACTGACCATCAAATTGTCGACTTCCAAATCATCTAAGTTTCTACCGATTGTGAGTCAAAACAATGCATCCAAGAAGCAACAACACCTTATTAAGATGTACAAACATGAGGAGAACCCAAACAAAGTGTACCACCCCAAAGACACTATCGGGACGCCACTAGCATGTACAAAAAAATATTCAATCACAAAGACCAAAATAAATTAGGGAAAATGTTCTCAAACTATTTGTAAATTGTCATCAACCACAGCATAGTTAAAAACCAGGACACATGGAAAGTAATATTAAGGATGTCAGGACCTCAATGGACTGCACATGGCATCCATCCGGGGCAATCAAAGGATCATCATTCACTTCATGATCGAATGATGCAGCAAAGTCTTCCCCTGTCGTTATGAAAAGAAGACAAAATAAAAATCAACTCAAAAAAATTATAAAGCAAGGATCCACAAATGGAAAGGAAACTCTCAAGCTAAGGATTAGGACTAGTATAATGTGGAAGAAGTCAAAAACTACATTAAGTTCAAAAGCACTGAGAGTAATTAGTGAGCAAAGACCTAATATCCTACTTTTCAAAACAAATTACGTCATATCATATAGGTAACAATGAAATGTGTTACAAAGGACCAAGGCCCCAAGAGACACATTAAAAAGTAAATATTCTAGACATTCAAGTTTTAGTCATAAGATAAGTAATTAAAGACCTTGCTTGAAATTTGTTTCTTGAACGTTCCCCAAAAGGCAAAACGTATGTTCTCTTGGCAAGAGGACAATGAATTATAGTAGGGATGATACACATTTAACTTGACATAGATAATAAAACTGCTCATCTCCACTTGACATGGTTAAATGATAATTGCCTAGCAGATATTTTATACCAATTCCAAACTGAGTTATAAGAATAATGTAACAAACCAATGTGGTCATCTGATTTTTCCATAGCAGAGCCCTGAACTTCATGTTTTAATTGTACAAATTGCACAGCATCAGGCATCTGTATTGTTAATAGCAGCATCAAAACATTGAAAAGAGAGAATTTACAAGCAAGTAATTCTTCTATTATCAGCAAACATATAATCAACATGAGATGATAAGAAAGACAACAATTATATGCATACATAAATATATATATGTATGTATGTATGTATATGTATGTATGTATGTATATATGTATATGTATATGTATATGTATATATATTCATTAATCAAGAATTATTATCAATTGATCATGTACATGAGGAGAAACTAAACTAAAGAATTTTGACATTGAATACCGTTATCCCAAACAAAAAAGAGCTTGAATAACAGGATGGTCAAACTCAATAAATTAACTCATCATGAAGTGTTATTATTGATTAATACATGTACATCATAATAAACTGATCATGTACATGATATTCAGCTGTTTGCAGTGTATCCTTTGCTTCTTGATCATGTACATGAAGAGAAACTCAACTGATCATATACATGAGGTGAAACTCAACTAATCAACCAATCATGTACATGCTTAGTTACTCAACTAATCTTTAAGATAGAAATATTGAATTTTCACCTTCAAAGGGTGGCGTGGCTCTTCACAAGCCAAGACCTGTATGGAGATTATTCTCAATACAATATCAGTCAAAGGTGGTTTAGTAAAAGCTGTCAAACACCAAGACCATAAGGAGATTTTTCTCAACAGATTCCCGAAAATGGTCCAATAACAGTCAAAATAGAGCGGCACTTGTTTATTAGTACTTTGCACACATCATCTTGGACTTCCAGAGGTAGGTTAGCACTTTATGCCAAACTGGCCATCAAATTGTCAACTACCACATCACCTAAGTTCCTTCCAATTGTGAGTCACAAACAACCCATCCAAGAAGCAACAGCACCTTGCTAAGAGGCACAATTCAAACATGAGCGAAATAAAAACTAACGAAAGTGAACCACACTAATGACACTACCTAGACGCCACTAGCATGCACAGAAAAGATTCAGCCACAAAGTAAAAAACTAAATTTTCAAAAATATTTGCAAGCAGTTTACACATTGTTATCAAACACCGCAAGATTAAAAACCAAGTCACATGGAGTAATATTAAGGAGCACACAGACCTCAATAGACTGCTCATGGCATCCATCGTGGGCACTCAAAGGTTCATCATTCACTTCATGATCAAATGGTGCAACAATGATTTCCTCTGTCGTTAGTGAAGAAAAGGAAGACAGAATTACGAAGTAAGTATCCACAACTGGAAAGGAAAGTCTCACGCCAAGGATTAGGACTAATATTACGTGGAAGAATGCAAAGTTTAAAAAGTGCAGAGAGAGTAACTAGTAAGAAAAAAACTGATATCCTACTTCTGAAGGAAATTATGTCATATCCGATAGGTAACAAGTAAAAGTTCCTGTGGGTGTGTAACAAGGATTAAGGCTCCAACAAACACCTTAAAGGTAAAATTTCCAGCATTAGAGTTTTAGTAAGATAAGCAATTAAAACACATGCTTGAAATTGCTTGCTTGGAAGTTCCCAAAAGCAAATTGTAAGTTTTCTTGCCTCGGAGAGCGAGACCTTTAGCATGAATGATATGCATTTAACTTGATGTAGATAATAAAACAACTCATCACCACTAGACATGGTGAAATGATAGTTATCTTCGGGGTATTAATACAAATTCCAAATTGAGTTATAAGAATAATACAACAAACCAATGTGGTTCTCTGATTTTTTCATGACAAAGCTCTGAACTTCACGTTCTAATTGTACAAACTGCACAGCTTCAGGCATCTGCATTGTTTAGCAGAAGCACAAAAAACACATTCAGAAGCAAGAATTATAAGCAAGTAATTCTTCTTTTATCAGCAAATGTATCACCAACAAGAGATGCTAAGAAAGACAACAAACATTTATATATATATATTTTTTTTATATTATATGTATGTATGTATGTATTAATCAAGAATAACAATTCATATTATCAACTGATTATGTACAAGAGGAGGAACTCAATTGAAGAATTTTGACATTAAATATCCTTTATCCAAAAAAAAAAATTGAATAATAGGACGGTCTAACTAAATAAGTTAACTAATCATGACAAATTATTCTTTATAAAAACATGTAAATCATAAGAAGCCAATCAAGTACATGATCATCAATTGTTTGCACCATATCCTTGCTTCTTGATTATGTACATAAGGAGATACTCAACCATTCTTTAAGATGGAAACATTGAATTTTTTCCTTCAAAGGGTGGCTTTTGACAAGCCAAGACCCAAATGGAAATTGTTCTCAATACGTGATTGTCAAACCACAAGATGGTTTAGGAAAAGCTGTCAGACAGCTAGATTCATATGGAGACTGTTCTCAGTAGGCTTCTTAACATGGTCCGGTGACAATCAAAATAGAGTGATACTTGTTTGTTAGCACTTTGCACTCATTATCTTGGGCTGTCGGAGGTAGATTGGCACTTTATGCCAAACTGGGCATCTAGTTGTCAACTACCAAATCATCTAAGTTCCTTCCGATTGTCACTCACAAACAAGTGGAGAACCCGAACAATGTGATTCACACCAAAGACATTGATCTGATGCCACTACTATGTACAAATAAAGATTCAAAGTCACAAAGTCAAAAATAAATCAGGAAAAAATGTTCCCAAACTGTTTATACATTGTTATCAACTGCCATATAGTTAAAAACCAATGCACATTGAGGGTAATATTAAGGAGATCACTGACCTCAGTGGACTGCTCATGGAATCCATCCTGGGCACTCGAAGGTGTATCATCCATTTCATGATCAAATGATGCAGCAACGGATTCCTCTGTCATGAAAAAACAAAGAAGGAAGAATTAAAGCCACCACAGCTAAAATAAAGCTTATGAAGCAAGGAAAGTATCCACAACTGGAAAGAATCTCTCAAGCTAGGAATTACGACAGGTATTAGGTGGAAGAAGGCAAAAACCACATTAAGTTCCAAAGTACAGAAAGAGTATCTAGTAAGCAAAGACCTGGTATCCTACTTCTTAAAGCAAATTATGTCATTTCAGATAGGTAAGAAGCAGAAGTTCCTGTAATGTGTTGTTACAAGGACTATTTCTCCAAACATCTTGAAAATGAAATACTAGAGCCCTTTTAGAAGATAAGTAATTAAAAAAACATGCTTGAAAATTGTTTGCTTGGAAGTTCTCCAAAAGGCAAATTGTAAGTACTATCATCCAGATGGATGATGACCTTTATTAAGAACAATACACAATTAACTTGATGTAGATAATAAAACAACTTATCAACACTTGACATGATAACATGATAATTGTCTTGCAGATACTCTATAGCGATTCCAAACTAAGATAAAAATAATGCAGCATACCAATGTCGTTGTCTGATTTTTCCATAACAGAGCCCTGAACACCATGTTCTATTTGTACAAATTGCATAGCTTCAGGCATCTGCAATTCTTAACAAGAACGTTAGAAAAACATCCAAGATTAAAAAGCACAAGCATGTCATTCTTCTTTTATCTTAAAAAGTATCACAGACAAGACACATAGATATATATGTATATGTATGTATGTATGTATTAATCAAGATTAGCAATTCACATAAACTAATCGTACATGAGGAGGAACTCATCTGAAAAATTTTGACATTGAATATCTTTTATCCAATACTAAAAGGGCTTGAATAATAGGATGCTCTAACTGAGTTAACTGATCATTTAAGTGTTATTCTTTATTAATACATGTACACATTAACAAACTGATTGTGTACACAGTCATCAATTGTTTACAGTGTATCCTAGCTTCTTATCCAGTCAATGAGTAGAAACTCCTTTGATCATGTAAACAAGGAGAAACACAACTGGTCTATAAGATGGAAACATTGAATTTTCTTTTTCAAAGGGCGGCTCTTCACAAGCCCACAATTGAGTCAATAACATCACATCCAAAGACTAACCTGGTTCTCCAATTTGTTGGGCTTGCTAGTATTCCCAAAAGCTTCATCACATAACCCACAAGCATTATTATCAGTGCTATTGTCTGCCATTTTACTGCCTAACTCAACAAGAGAACTAGCATCCAAGCCCCTACAATTATATTCCACAGGATCAACCAATGGAGCTGAAATTCCTGCATCTAAGTGATGAGAATAGTCAGGTGTGACTGTGACGTTTCCATTTTCATACTGTAGGCACTTTGACCTCCAAGAATCTGTCAACTCATTTCCTGTATCAACCTGATCAGATTGTTTATTAATTGGTTCATCTGAAGACGAATTTCCGGGAAGGGATGAATAAACCTTGGTGATCGGCAATGGGTCTTTTGTCAGAAAAGACTTTGATGTAGGATTCTTCATCAATGAGATTGAAGCCAAAGGGTCAGATTCACACTGTCGGATGTCATGCAAGTCAGGGAGGCACAATTTATCCAAATTGATGGGTTTAATATGCAAGCACTCTTGCAACAGATTGAGTGCCTCATCTCCATTTATATCTTCATAATCTCCAGACAGTAACTCATCAAAAAGCATCTTGACTTCATCTTCCACTGTAGCTGTTAAACCTGTTCTCATGGCGACAGTCGATGCAATTACTTTAGCTAGGAACAACGATACAGAGCTCATTATGAGGAAGTAGCTCAGAATTAGCGTCAGACAAACTTAATGGTATAACTGCATTCACTTGCCTGATATTCCTCGTCCCTGAGATGAAATATTTGGATTAGCTGTTTCTGGTTGCATACTATCACCAAAACTGACTGGTTCTTGCATAAATGTCTTTTGAGATGACAAGTACGGCTCATCATCATTACACGATGCTGTTGAATAACGGTGCTTATAGCTTGCCGACTTCCTGTAGAAAAAATTAGTTTATATTTATTAAGGCTGATTTGCAATCATATAGAAGGATGATCTAAATCCTTTAGTCATCAACAATAAGAAAGCTTACCCCAACAGACCAGGTCTCCGGGGCCTTGCCATGGATAGAATATTTTGATCCAATTCTTTCATTGCTATGCCTCGCTGTATCCTTATCTCCTTTTCGGCATCTAAATCCCCTTAAAGATAGTAAAATACAAGCAAAACCTCCCAAAAAGATGACTGAAATAAGATAAAGTGGAGAATCAGATCCACTTACTTTCAAGCTTTTCAATAGCCAAGAAATATTCTTCTGGGTCTTGCAATTGATCTACGTCTACTCTAGGCTTCAAGCTCACAATAGGTTGTCTGTCCAACAGAATAAGCCATGTTATCTTTGATTTCCAATAAACACAACTGTGCATGTTCAGTTAATCCACAGGGCTAAAAACTACAAATTTAGGAACCTGGAATTTGGCTTTAACACAAACTGAGCTCGCTTACGGCCTAAAGCAGGCCTTCTTTCATGGGGTTCTCCCTTACCCCCTGCAGCAGCAGGTTCATTTTTGTCCACAAAGATCATAATTGATGCATCGTCAGTGTCTAAAAGCCCTGAGTTGCCATCTAGAATAGTCTTTGCCTGCTCTAGAAGTTTGTTAGGACTTCTCAATTCCTGAAAATGCACAAACAGCAGTTTGTCTATCAAAAGAGAATTTTTTTAATGTATAAAAAATATACAAGCATAATCACTTTCCATATGTATTATCTTAAAATTACTGGTTTACAGGGACCATTATGCTTCAAAGAGAAGGAAGAGCAAACCTTGTGAGTGGATTTTCAATTGTACAAATGCTATATTCTAAATTGTTTAACCTGAACCTCATAAAATATGAAAATCTTTTCATCAGTTTACCAGAAAAAGAAAACCAAAAAAACAATACCAACCAAAACCTTTCCAAGGGAAGGAAGGAACAGGGAACCTTCTAACTAGACTTAAATTACACATGCCATAACTTAACTAAAACATTACACTAGACTTAAAAAATCTGTGATCAACATAAGTGGGAAAAATACTTAATTGCTAGTTCCAAATTTACAAATGGCATAAGCATAAAACTAATAATTTCAGTGCATAATGAACTATTTGACCATATTCCATGAAGCATTAAAATTTTCATGTAGCCATCAGTAGATTTTGTTAACTTCTTTGGAGGTTTTAGCAAACTAATATTCCACAAAAGTGAGCTTTACAGAACTATTGGACTAAATTGTCTTTTTATACAGTAAATCCAATGTTCCAAGGAAGAGAATGTATAAATGATAAGTTGCATGGTTCATATAAATATTTCCTTGCAATTCAAAGAGAAACCTAACTCTGCAAGTGTTTCTATTTAATACTGTACTCTTTTCCACAAAGTCTATCATATGCCAGAATAAAGTAGCCAGTTAAAAACCTTTTCCATATGTTTTATGAAATGAGCCAATGATCCAAACCGTAATACCACAAGGACATATCTTATGGGCAAACTAGGTTACCACCGGTAGTCATACACTAACATGATGTGAAGTATGCTATAGCTCGCACACCAGTCTAGACATAGGTAAACAGGCTATTCATGAAAATAGGTTTAGATTTTCCACTTGGAACATACGGACCCTGATTGAAATAGCATGAAGATAGTGGGTACAACAAATAGAAGAAAACAAATTTTCCGTGTGAGAAAAGACATGAGAAAAATTGAAGGATTAACAAGATAGGAAATAAACAATAGCAAATGGGGACGACAGAACAGCATAAAAATGGGATAGCAGTTATCTGGGATAAAATCTCACATGTTTTTGTAAAATTATAGTTTAAGAAATCAAGTGTGCATTTAAAAGGATGAGAAGAATGGCTGGAAAAACAAGGTTCCCACATAGTGAGTTCTAGGGAGGAACAAAATATGCATCCTTAATACCTATATTGCAGAGAGTCTATTTCCGTGGTTTGGACATGTGATCTCCATATCACAATCGAGTAACCTTACATTTGAACCAAGGCTAACCCTTGAAATGAAAAAAAATGAAAAATTTTAGATGTCTTACCTATTGAAGTTTCAAGCTAATTACAAGGCTGGAAAATGATTGGTTAACAACTTTATCTAATATTGAGAACAATGAAGAATGCCATATGAACAACAAAAAAAATAGCACCTACATATGAAAATAAGAGAAATAACCAAATACTACTAATTAATGTGATATCAAATTACTATGCTGCACAATGAAACTTGGGGAAAGAATAGCTAGACCAGTACTAAGATAAGAAAAGAACATTTCTGAAAATCAATATGGTTTCGTTGCAAGGAACTCCACCTTGAAGCTATATATCTAAAAAAATATTGATGGAGAAAATTACAAGGGAAGAATACATCCACAGATGATTTTCACCCTTTTGAAGGTGGCTTGCAATAGAATACTTAGAAATTTCTTAGGGAAGGAGTTACAAAGGGAAAAATCTAAGAGTAAATAAAATGAGGCTATCTATAATAAGGTAATGACAATGTAACATTGTAAGAATAGAAAACAAGAATTCCCGATTACAGTAGTTTTACTTTAGTGGTGAGTTTTGAATCCAATAATTTTCCCTTAGTTATCGATAAACTAACAAGTCATATTTTGAATGGAGTTCCTTAATACGTTGGTGTTTCCGGATAATACGATTTCATTAATTAAGGCTACAGGAGGAGTAAAATCAAAGTTAGAATTGTGGACAGAGGTGCCACAATGGGAGTTTAGAATGCTTGCTCTTTCGTAAGAATTACAAAGGTTCAATTTGCTTTTGGTGTATGCATGAGTTTTCTTGCCAATAAAAATAAGAAATGAGTCTTGTATAATTCTATGAGAAATAGATGAACACATAAATGTTAGTGATCAATACATACCAAGCTTACTAATTTATATTGCCTGGTAAAAATGGATAAATGCATTGAGACGGTTATACCATTAACAAATACTCTAAAACTAAAATGGAAATGTTAACTGGTTGGAATATTGGACAATTAAAAACACAAAGTAAGTGTAGTAAAAATTTGATAAGCAAGTATATCTTCAGAATGTGAAAAACAATAATAGAAACAGACATATTTGTAGAATATTAGAAGTCAGACCTGTTAAAGATAACAAAGGGAATAAAAATTCAAGATGAGTTGGACACACATAACGTAGGCCTAACTAATAAGAAAAGGCAATTCGATTGAGGATTGAGGCAAAAAGAAAAGAGAGTTGGACTTAGAACAACTTGAAGAAGTGAGATGATAAAATGATTTTGAACTACTTCTGGGACAAATGGATATATGCTCATAATAAGACTTCAAACCACTGGGAAATTTATAGCCAAAGCTAATGGTGGAGAATCAATATAAACACCCGGAAGCTTCACCACCTATTGCATGTCGTTTGATGAATTTTAAGAATTCCGTGAGGTTATATATCTCAACAGCCTCGAGGGAACTTTTCACACCACTACTTTTTGTTTTAAAAAATAAAACAATAGATATACCACACTAAAGAACCAACGAAATCAACAACTGCTGAAGTCTTCCTTCCACTTAAACAGCCGTTAAAGAATTATGCAGTTTCATAACACAAGAAAACAGTTTAAGATGTGTGGCAGCTCTGCTACCCATGCAATTGTACGGGTTTCCTTGCTAAAATCAAAATCAAACAAGGCACAAAAAAAAAGGTAAAATCAGAGAAAGTTAACTGATTTCGAAACAAGTTATCATTTACAAGTCCAGATTAGAAACAGATACATAAGACGCAAAAAGCAAACTAGTTCAAAACACTGAAAATAAACGTTTAAATATGTCAAATTCTGAGAGCTAATCCCGAATCAATACAATTTAAGCAACAGAAGTGAGCACGGAGAAGAAAATCAACCATATCTTTGAGGTAAGCGTGAACAGAGTCGATATCACCATCGGCGAACTTGTGTTCAGCAGTCGAAAAATTAAATGTGCGAGGGAAGAGAGAGAGGATAGAAAATCCAGCCAGTGGGTCAACGGGATCGGGGTTCGCAGGGTCGCTAACCATTTTCCCCGATGAATCGGAATTTGTTTTCGCCGGTCGGTTAACCCCGATGACGGAGAAGGAAGAAGATGAGAGTAGCCTGGAGTGATTTTGGATTTTCGAAAATCGAGAAGGCGGGTTTGATCGATATCATCTTGGGCCTCGATCATGGCACGGTCGCACCCTGTAATTTTGTATTAAATTTTGGTTACTCATTTTGAAAATTTAAACCCATTAAATTTTTTTTTTACTTTTATTATAGTATTTCTTATTTTATGAATTATATACTGAGTTTCTCAAATTTGTTCAGCTATAAAGAAATATTTTTATTTTAACAATTATATATATTCTCCACTGCTGGGCATAATGCATATATTAAATGTTACTTTTTCTTGTATACAATGAAAATATTTATAAATGTCAAAACTCTACTAGGCAGAAATAATTATGCATTTAAAAAGCTAGGAAACATGGAAATAAATAGTTATAGATTTGAAAATGGGATATTACATGCTGGTGTATTAAGATATTAATTTATTATTATTATTATTATTATTATTATTATTATTATACTAACATATTAGGATACCATTTGAGTTCAAAAATAAAATATAGAGAACAAGTGACTGGTTAATATAACTAAATAATTATTAAAAAATTATAAAATCAGTAATATTAATGAGAATGGGTATAAGCAATAAACACAACAACCGTGCAGGTAGAAGTAGAAAGGCCGAATATATAGTTATCTTTTTTAATGACCAATATAATAATAATCTTTAACATTAACTAAATTTGAAAACAATAATTTTTAATAATGATTATCGAGAGCTGTTTACGTCAACAACTAAAGATGAGAATTATTGGCTATAATCTGCGAGAGCATCTAATTATCTTTTTACAACAATTACAAATAAAAAACTATATTTTATAATGATAAAGACATATTTTTTTAATAATTTGTTACTGTTTTGGTAATATTGGCAATAGTAAATATAGAAATTTAAGTTGTGAAATTGAACTATTGTAATATCCTATTTTTTTATCATATCATATATCTATGTGGGTTATGATTAAACTAATTGATATTACATCAATATTCTTACTCTAATAAATTTAAGAAGATACATAATAATAATAATAATTATTATTATTATTATTGTTATTATTATTATTATAAAAAATAGATATGTGAAAGAAAGAAGAGAAGAAACGAAAGAAATCAATAGGATCGATAGAGGATGAATTCGTAGCTTGCAAGTATGAAATTCATCTATCTAAACTAAAAAATTTACAACAATAATGGATAAAATCATAAGAATTATAGATGTAAATGGTTAGATTATACAAAATTAAAATTAATGAGGATGTGTCAAAATTAAAATTAATTAGGTAGAATTCAAATAAGAAAACTATTATAAGTAGAGCATGAGATGGATTAGGACATTAATTATAAATACCGACTGAATTAAAGCTAGAATAACAAAAATCGGAGGCAAAATTTAAGAATGATAATGATGAGAAGATATTGAAAAACAGATGAAGAAAAAGAGATTAAATAACATATATTATTAAGTAATTTTTTAAATTTTCTTATTATTTTACTATAATATATCTCTCTAATACATTGAATTAACATTCTTTTGTATTAACTAATTTTCATATAATCAAATTTGAAAGAAATCAAAAGGTGGTGCAAAAACAACGGCTTAAAAAGTTTTCATAAATTGAGAGTCAATTTATAAATTTTTGTTGGGGATCACTCTCGTGAAGAAGTTCTTGTGATCGGAGAACTTAGGCGGAGCACGAATGTGCTATTTCTTTAAGAAAGAAACCTCCGATCAACTATGTTGATCGGATGGACGGTCAACGGAGTTGACCAGATTGACAGTCAACATTATCGGCAAATAATGTTGACCAGCTTGACGGTTAAGTAAACCGGGTTCACAGAGAGATTTCATAATGACAAATTTCAGACGGTCAACAAAGGTGTTGACTGGTATCGTGGAGAATTCGGATAGCCAACAGTTGACCGCCCGCTAGGAAATCAAGTACAATGCTAGCTCAGCAGATTTTCTAGAGATACGTGATCTTATACGATTTTATAGAAGCCGTTTTTTATAGGGAATATTCATATTGTTGGATAGGATTGATCCTGTTCTTTCTGGAGAAAAGATTGCCCTAGATCCCTTGATGTGCAGTTTTGAAAGCAAGTATTGTAACTTGTTGTATATATGTATGAGAGTGGTAGAGAGCTTGGATGTGGAAGAGAACGAGAGAAAAACTGTGAAGGGAGGAGAAACTATATGCAACCGTGTGTGTGTGTGTTACCGTTGCTCTGTTCTTTGATTTCTTTTTATTTCTCTACCGTGTATCGGGAAAACTTGTTTCCAAATCTCTCACATTGTAAAATACGTTCAGTAGACGGATTGTTCCGTAATTTTTCCTTTGATTGAGAAGGATTTTCCACGTAAAATTCTTATGCTCATTGTTCTTCTTTGTTCATCTTTCTTACTTTGTTATTTGAGTGGAAAAGTGTGGTGCCCTCTTTCCCAACAGGTGGTATCAGAGACAGGTTCCATACTCTATTTTAATGACATCTTCGTCGTCAAAGAATTTATCGTTCAGCGTTGAACAGTTCAACGGGCAGGGCAACTTTATTCTCTGTCAAAACAGGGTAAAGAACATTCTAACGAGAGAGGGGACAGTGAAGGCGCTAAAGAAGAAGGACGAAAAGCCTGTAAATCTGACTGATGAATGACAAGATAAGAGAAATTTTATAAACTATACCATCAGGTTGTGCCTAGTGGATAACACTCTCTAAGAAGTCATTGGCATAACTGATCCGGTAGAGGTCTGAGAGAAGTTAGAGAGCCTTTATAAGTCCAAATCTTTTACGACCATGCTTCATATCAAAAAGAAATTTTATGGCCTACGATTGTCGAAGGGAGGGAGCTTCGAGAAGCACTTGGACGAGTTCAACCGGATATTAACGTAGATGTCCGCCCTTGATGAAGAAATCAAGGAGAAGGACAAGGCGTTGGTTCTGCTAATCTCCCTGTCGGCCTCCTTTGACCATATTATTACAACCTTATTATTTGACAATGATACATTAAAGTTTGATGAGGTTAATACTTCTCTGCTCATAAACGAGTCAAGAAAATCACAAGGGACCCCGACGTCGAGGTACTTATGACTGAATCAAGGAGAAAAAGTAGAAGCCATGGTCAAAAGCAAGGAGATAAAGCTCGTAGCAAGTCAAGATCAAGGTATCAAAACCTTGAGTGTCACCACTATGGCAAGAAAGGCCACATTAAGAAATATTGCTTCAAATGGAAGCAGAAAAATGCTAAAAAGGAAAAAAGTGACAGTGGACGGGCAGAGAAAAAGTCCTCCGTCTCAGTAGTCACAGCAGGCGACTTCCTGCTGACAAGTGAAGGACACGTGACAAATGTGATGGACGATGAGTCCAGCTGGATAGTTGACTCTGGTGCCACCTTGCATGTCACGTCCAGAAGATAATTATTCACATCCTATACTTCAGAAAACTTTGGAGTAATAAGGATGGAGAATGAATGAACGTCTCCTGTTGTAGGTAGGGGAGATGTCTTACTGGTCACAAATAACGGGACAAATCTTATACTGAAGAATGTGCATCATGTCCCTAACATCCTGCTGAATGTCATCTCAGCCGGTCGCTTGGATGATGAAGGTTATTGTAACACCTTCTATTAAGGCGAGTGGAAGATAACAAGATGGTCTCTTGTTGTAGCAAGAGGTAAGAAGGCCTTCGGCCTATATATGATGAAGGCCTGTACAGTGGCTGGAGATGTAAACGCCACAACCAACACTAAAATAATGGATCTGTGGCACAGAAGGTTAGGCCACAGAGTGACAAAGGGCTGGCTTACTTAGCCAGGAAAGGCTTAATAACTGGAGCAAAGGAGAAAGGATAAAAATTGTGTCCTCATTGCTTGGCTGGAAAGCAATGAAGAGTCTCATTCCATGGAGAATCGTCCGATCCTAAGGCGGAGCTCCTAGGACTTGTTCACACAGATATGTGTGGGCCATTTAGAGAAAAGTTATTTAGTAGAGCCCAATACTTTGTCTCTTTCATTGACGACTGTTCAAGAAGGTTATGGATCTACCGACTAAAGACAAAGGATCAGGTTCTTGGTACCTTTCAGCAATTTCATGCTCTTGTGGAGCGTCAGACGGGGAAGAAGCTGAAGGCTGTCCATAGTGACAACGACGGCAAATACTTGGGGCCTTTTGATGCCTACTGTCGGTCACATGATATTAGGCACTAAAGGACACCATCAAAGACTCCACAGTTGAATAGAGTGGCAGAACGGATGAATCATACGCTCTTAGAAAGAGTACGCTGCATGCCCTTTGAAGTAAAACTTCATGCTTCGTTCTAGGCAGAAGCACTCCGGATGGCGGCCTACATTATCAACCGGTCACCCAGTAAATCTCTAATGGGTAAAGTGGCGGAGGAGATATGGACGGGCAAGGAGCCGTCCTATGATCATTTATGAGTGTTTGGATGTAAAGTATTCGTGCATGTCCCAAGAGACGAAAGGATAAAGCTGGAGCCAAAGATGACGCAGTGCGTCTTTCTGGGCTACGGGGAAGATGAACTTGGCTACCGATTCTATGATCCAGCTACCAGAAAACTCGTCTGATCTAGGGACGTAACTTTCGTTGAAAATGAGACAATTAAAGATATTGGCAGAGATGCCAAGTGCGATGATAAGCAAACGAACCAAGTGAGCACTGAAGCTGTCCATCCTGTATCATTGGAAGGTGATAACTGTGGTCCTGAGGCAGTTGAGGATACTAGAGAGGAGGTCATGGCGCCTGATGATGACCAGACTGAAGCCATCCCTCAACCAGCATTAGAAGTTGCTGTTAGACGATCCTTTCGGAACAGACAACTGTCCGTTCATCCGTCTCCCGGTCAATTTGTTATGCTTACTGATGTCGGAGAACCTAAATATTATAAAGAGGCTGTAAATGGCGAAAGCAATGACAAATGGCTGGAGGCCATAAATGATGAGATGAGTTCTCTTCATGAGAATCATACTTTTGACCTTGTTAAATTTCCTAAGGGAAAGAAGGCCTTGAAGAATAAATAGGTCTTCCGATTAAAAACGGATGAGAACACTAAGGAGCCAAGGTATAAGGCACGACTGGTGGTGAAAGGTTTCGGAGAACGGAAAGAAATTCATTTTGATAAGATATTTGCTCCGGTAGTGAAGATGTCTTCCATACGGGTGATATTGGGTCTGGCTGCCACCTAGGACCTTGAAGTGGAGCAGATGGATGTTCAAACTGCATTCTTCTATGGAGAGCTTGAGGAGGAGATCTACATGAAATAGCCTGAAGGGTTTGAGGTTAAAGAAAAGGAACAACTTGTCTGCCATTTGAGAAAAAGTCTGTATGGCCTGAAGTAAGCTCCTCGACAGTGGTACAAGAAGTTTGAGTCTGTCATGGTCGGCCAAGGATACCGGTGGACTACTCGTGACCACTGTATTTTTGTGCAGAGATTTTTTGATGATGATTTTATCATTCTTCTCTTATATGTGGATGACATGTTGATAGTTGGACAAAATGGTGCTCGAATAAAGGAGCTGAAAGAGCAACCTGGGCGGTCATTTGCTATGAAGGAGCTTGGATCGGTGAAGTAAATTCTGAGAGTCAGAATTATACACGATCGAAAGGCTAGTAAATTGTAGTTGTCTCAAGATAGTTACATTGAGAAAGTACTCCAACGATTCAACATGGACAAGTTAAAGCCCGTGAACACACCTTTGGCGAACCATTATAAGTTGAGCACTCATCAATGATTATTCTCGGATGACGAGAAGAGATACATGAAAGGCGTGCCCTATTCCTCTTTTATGGGAAGCCTGATGTATGCCTTTGTATGTACCAGACCAGACATAGCTCATGCCGTTGGGACCGTTAGTCATTTCTATCAAATCCGGGAAAGGAGCACTGGTCCACGGTGAAATGGATCATGAGATATATTCGGGGAACTTCTAAGAGGTGCTTGTGTCTTAAAAGTGACAAATCGTAGTTGGTGGGATACTCAGACGCGGACATGGCCGGAGATATTGACACGTAAATCTACATCGGGCTACTTGATAAATTTTATGGGTGGTACAAATTCTTGGCAGTCTAAGCTATAAAAGTGTGTAGCTCTATCTATAACTGAAGCCGAATATATTACAGTTACAGAGATGTACAATGAGATGTTGTGGATAAAGAAATGTGTTCAAGAGTTGAGTCTTCAACAGGAGAAGTACAGTGTATTCTGTGACAGTCAGAGTACAATACATCTCTACAAGAACTCTTCGTTCCACTCGAGATCCAAGCATATTGATATTCGGTACCATTGGGTGAGGACGTCCTTGAAGTTAGTTATTATCACTGGAGAAGATTGTTAGGTTATGGGTTACTCCCGTGTGGGCCCATACCCACTTGATGAGACGAATGGAGGTCCATATTCTCACTGCATGGAGACAGATCAAATTGAGCTCGCCAGGAGCTCGAGCAATTTTTCTAGAATGTGGCCCGCTCGCTGAGCGCTCTCTAGGTGCTCGAGCCGGGGCCAGCGCTCGTCGCGCGCTCGACAGCCGCTCGAGCGGGTGCCGGTGATATAAAACGTGGGACTTTCCTTTTTAGGGTT
>JAOVVI020004679.1:0-17352 GCA_028571085.2 Nepenthes alata
CAACTCCACTGCGCCATCGTCCCGCACCTTAGCATACAATTCGCATTTTCTTCCTGCAAACAACATATCATCTATTTTCGCTTTGCAGTTATTTTGAGAAATTTTTTTTTCTGTCTTTGTAGAAAAAAAAAGATTGAAAACGAGAGAGAAAGAGAGAGAGAGAAAGATAGAGATGAAGCAGTATCAGTTGGCAATGCAGTAGTAGCTGGAGAAAGACGACTCGAAGCAATGGGCAAACTCACCGAAGTCATTGTACCACTTCATCCTCCCCTTCCACTCGCTGGAAACATCCTCCATGCCATTGCCAACCACCACCTCCGCACCCTCTCCCATCTCCACCAATCCAAATCATGTCCAAACCACCCATCCAAACCACCCGAAAACCTTAATTGATGACTCACCCAAAACCTTAATCGATCACTCACCCAAAACTTTAATTGATCACGCACATGAAAGCCTAACGCTCTAGTTCCACCACCATCAATTACATCAAACCCTAACATGGATGCTTGAGCCAAAGCCCAACCCAAACCCTAGTTGCACATTGACCTTTCTTCAGAGAGAGAAAAAAAATTGAGATCTCAAAGTGAGGAAGTCATGCAGTGGGCTGTGCCAATTCCTCATCTTCATCTTCTTTGTCTTCGTCTTTGTCATCATCTTTGCCTTTATCTTCTTTGTCTTCGCCTTCATCATCATCTCTTTCGTCTTTGTTTTCATCTTCATCTTCTTCTTCGCCTTTGTCGTTGTCGCCGCTATTGCCATCATCACCTGAAAGAGCGTGTGCCTGTTGTTGCCATCTCTGCCTGAGAGAGAGAGCACATGCTAAGCACCCCATTGCTGTGTTTTGTTGGGTTGTCGTGTCTCTTCTCTGTGTGAGTGTGTGTGGGCTTTGAGGCCCAAATCAAATAAACAAAAACAAAAAAAAAGAACAAAAAAAGGGGCGGAAAAAACAAAAAAAACACAGCGAGAAAAAAAAGAACACAAAAAAAGGCCATGGACAGACAACTCTCATTATATAAGGCCACATTATACAAGCGGTTCAGATCATCTTTTATACCCAGATGCGCCACATGTTGAATGTCCACTCAATCCTACACAACTCTCCACCCTACCGACATTTAACGATAAAATTGATACTAGTTTAGATAAACTGATTATATTTACCAGAGATGGAGCGGTTCAGTACTTCTTTGTCCCTTGGGTTGGCTGGTCAGAGTCTAAGAATGCTTGGATTTCTAGTGAGACACTCCAACAGTTAGATTCAGATATTTTGGAATTCTATCAGAGTCAGTAGGATTCCTATCTTTAGACCTAAATCCTTTTCCTTCTAGAGGCATTGGTGGCTTAATCGGATTTCAGCCCCTACTCATACTTGTCTACTGACGTTGGTCAATGATTGCTCAACCACTCAACTTGTGGTTGGGGAATTGCCTATAGATATTTTTACTTGACAGGGTCGAGTCCCGGCTATCCGTGGAGAATTAATGCCGATATAATTCCAAATGATAAGTGATTTGAGACTTATTTTATTTTGATTTTATTTTACTTGATTGAAGATTTTATTTTCTTTGATTTTGTGAAATTTTATTTGATATAATTTTATTTTTTATTTTAGGACATTGTGTTATATTATTTTATAGTTTTGAAATATCGTTGTTTAGAAAATTATATTTGTTTCTTAATTAATTTAGGATAGCGGCCCTTTATATAATGATCCTAATTCTAATATTGAAGGTATTATTGATGAATTGAATGAATATTGAGTATTTTGATTTCCTTCTCCCTCTACTGATTTTTATTTCTCTTTTCTCTGATTCTCCTCGTGTTTCTTCCCCTCTTGATTTCTTCTCCTTACCCTCCCCTATTTTTCCCCTTCACTGCATCAATAAGTCTTGGTGGTACTTGTTCTATTTGTTTAATTTGCTATATTTTGTAGGGACATATGGAAGAAGTTTTGCAGTGCCTGGAAACACTTCGAGATAAGTTCATTACTAATAATGTTGATGGAGAGGCCACTCGAAGTCATGTGAGAAAGAGGTGGAATCTGCCAGTGGTGGAATCATTAGATAGCGTTGATTGTCACCAAGAGGATGCACAGTACTCTGTGAAGTTCGGACTGGGGAATCGTAGGAATTCAAGGGATTCTAAATCGCAAACTGTTCTAAGAGGTCCTGCTATGGCAGGTATAGTTATTTACTCATTTCATGGAAATTTTATTGTTGCACGTGTTCCATTTCTCATCTATCCCAGCATTCTAGTTATTTGGATATACTGCCTGCCAATTTAAGCGGTATTAGCTATTGCATTGTTTGATTACATATTCTAGTCATTTGAATGTACTGCACAAATTTAAACATTGTTATGCAATTGCATAATTTGATTACATACAAGCATGACTTTTTTTGAAATTAGGACTTGAAATGTAACAAAAAAAGGACTTAATTGGATTTAGTGTAGAACTGTTGAAGATCCTTTAGGGCCAAGTGGTATTCAAGTGCTTAATGATGGCTCACGGCAACTCTCTTAGAAAATATCCTATATGGAATGGGCAGGACAAAAAGACCTTTTTTTTTTTTTGAAAAAATGTGGATATGTTGGTTTCTTTGTTTTTGGAAAGAAAAAAAAACTGTTGTTTTTCTCTGTGAATGTCTAAAATTTCTGGATTTCTGTTTATACTTGTTTGAATATTTCTTTTTCTTTGTGGTAAATCATTGGTTGGGAGTCTTTTTTTGTCTATTATTTTTGGGCTCTTTCATTTATGTGTGTTGCCTTTGTTGGCTTGCACTTCTGAACATAAGGGGTGTATTCTTGTTCTCCCTTAAAATGAACTTTTTCCAGATCGGTGAGATTGCCTTCTTATTGTGAACCCATTGTTTTGGCAGAGCCACCCATTGCTGTGAATGAAGTTGGTAACATGGTCAATGAGGTACTCCATAAAAAGAAAGCATCTTACCATGATATATCTATGGCCAAGATTTCAGACTTGATGACTGGGAACAGCTTGGATGTAAGTTTCTTGACTCGATTTGCTGGCATATAATAGTTTAGGTGAAATATGTCGCTTTCTAAAATCTACTGCTGCCCTCAGTATCCATAGCTGTTCCTAAGTGCAGAAAGCCCCCACTCAATTGCTTTTCAGTATGGTGAACAAGGTTCTGGACGAAAGCGTTGAAAGAAAGAGTGGTGATGTACCTCATGTATGGATTCTTTCATTCCATTCTACAAATCACATATGGAGTGATGTAGTGTTCTATTTGTTAATCCTATATGGAAATTTGCATTCAGTCTATGACTAGTTGCCTGTTGCTTTTTGGTCAGCTTGTTGCATGTCTTTTGAGAAAACTTGTCCGAGAGATTGAGCATCGATGTTCAAGTCAAGCAGATAAAATTAAGAATGTAAACTATTTCAAAATATTATTTTTCTGTGCGGCCTCTGTTCCGTTCCTTCACTGTTTTGATTTTTTGCACTCTTGCAGCAAGACAATTTGTGTAAGATACGCGAAGGGAAGTATCAATCAAGAGTAAGGGTACTAGAGACACTTGCAGTAGGGACTGCTGAAGAAAATGAGGTGCTCTTTAGTTATAAATGGGTTGATTCTGGTTTCTGCTGGATTTTCACACAGATAAGCAGGGTTTTAATTGTTGAATTGTCTGTTGTAGGTTGTCATGAACCAGCTTCGGCAGATGAGGGTGTGTTCCTGATCTTTGAATCTGTATAGATTGTGCTTAATTGTATCTATTATTAACCAGAGAAGGAAATATTCAAATATGCATTTTACTTGCTTGTTCTATGTCCCATTCCTTAGGGTATGTTTGGATTAACAAAAATATAAAGGAAAGGAAAATAGTAAAGAAAAAAATAAGGAAACAAAATTCATGAAAAGCATTTTTGTTATTTGACTATCAAAGAAAAAAACTAAAGAGAAGAATAATACATGCCTTTGACATGGAAGTTTGACCTTTTTCTTTACATTTTTTTTTTATTTTCCACTTGATTTTAAATGGAAAATGATTTTCAATAAAACATCAATATTTTCACACATATTTTTCATGTTATTCCCCCACCCCAAATTTCCAGCCATCCAAATACAAAAAAATAATAAAAAAAAACTTTTTCTTTCAGTTTTTTGCCTTTCCTTTATATTTTCCTTGATCCAAAGATAACTATAATGTTCGAAAGCCTTGCCGTCAAACAATGTCAAACATTATCATTTTTGGATAGAGTTTTGAGCTATTGAACCTTTTTTTGGGTGCGCATACAGATATATCAGTTTCTTGTGCTTTATGATGGACACAAATACCTGATTAAGATGCAAGTACATAACCGTGTCTCCCCCAACAAAAAATTTTTAGGAAATATTAATTGTATAATTTTTATTGAATATCACTGCTATAACATGGCATGCTATTCTGTTCTTTCTTGGCTTTTATCTGCTTAAATATGTGAACATTCTCATTTACTGCTTGAACATGTACTTACGGTAAGGCATAAAATTCACATATTTAGGGCAAGCTCAAATGCCAAGCTAAGACAAATTTGAATGATAAATGATGCCCCTCTTCACTCATAGTAAACAAGTGCATATTTGTTCGGGAACTTGTGAGAGAGACACGATCGGTACAAGCTTTTAACATATAAGCTTTGAGAAAAGAATGCTGGCATGCTGTAGAAGTTAGCTATCTAGCCCTTTTCCTCATTTTATGGAGGCTCTTCAAAACAGTAGTGGATCTTGATGTTTTCTTATTGCCTTAAGATGACAAAAAACATGGCAACTGTTGCCCCTCATAATAACCTATGAAGTTCTATATGTAGTGGTTTATGTTTAAGTTTATAATTTTAGGCTGCTTGCGCGTTTAGTTCTTTGTCTATGCCATGATCCATTGAGATAACACAACCCTTAAATGCCCTAATTGTTTTAATATTGGGGTTATTTATAGCCTTCATAAGCATTGTATTTTTTGAAGAAATGCGATCCATTTCAACATTTTCTTCGATTATTAATATATGGCATTGGCCTTTTGCATTTTGGTGAGTGAACCTTGATGCAACGGTAAATTTGCTATACTATGGTTTAGAGGGTACATGTTCAAATACAAAACACTCTCTAAATTGGTATGGTTGCATTATAAAGTTGGCCTTTCTTTTGAAGTATGACTGCATACTTCTGACCCTCCCAGACGCAATGTTTTGGAAGCCCCATATACTGCACTACCCTTTTGTGATCCTTTTACTTCCTCTTTTGCCTGTAATCACTATTACCTTTTTCTATAAACAATCCTACAAACCACCCAAAAGATAAGCCGCTCGAATTTTCCTGTGAACTACAGTGTCTTGCAGAATTAAATTATTTTAGCTACGTTATTAATGATCTTTGAATGCTTCAAACGCCATAGCTTTTGTTTTCCAAATGTATTAGCAAGCATTTGATTGACTTGTTCTTAAAAGTAAATCATAAAATATTGCTACTTTGAATTGTTATGTTGTCTTCAGATTGAAAAGACGAAACTAGAAGAGAGGATAAAATGTGATGAACAACATGTGAAAAAGTTAATGAAAGAGAGGGATTTGCGTGATGCTGAGATTGTGACACTAAACCAAGAATTGGAAGTGAACAAAATGTCATACCAGAAGCATTGCGTGGAATTAGAAAATCAAGCTAAGGAAACTAAAGCTGAGTTGGAGAAGAAGTTACAGGACCTTGAATCTCTTCTAGAAGATTCAAAGAATAAGGTGAAAGTACTTGAAGAAAACTCTGAATCTAATATTCAGAGCTTGAAGAAAAAGGAGCTGCGTTACAAGTGCCTCATAGATTATCAGTTTGGTGTTTTCCAGGTTCAACCAATCCTTATGCTCTGAGAAGTGAATATGTATTTAGGTTTCCAGTGCATTTCTAAATGTGATATTAAGTAACTACTTGTGAAATTTTGATATCACTTAGGGACTGAGGGTGGACTTGGATTCTTTAAGGAGAGAAATTTTGAAGACCAAAATGTGCTACCCAATAGAATTTCAACACTTAGGTAGAATCTAGTCATTGAAGTTTGTGCTTTTTTTTTTCTTTCTATGTCAAGCATTTTCTCATTCTGTGAACTTTCTACGTATGGCAGCCATGGGGCTTAAGGAACTAGTAGATGCAGCTGAAAACTATCATTTGGTTCTTGAGGAGAATCGAAGATTGTACAATGAGGTTCAGGATTTGAAAGGTAGATTGATTAATATAAGATGACTTTTTTTATTTTATTTTTATTTTTTATCAAATATTATAGTTTGACTTCTTGTTGGTTGTCTAACCTCATTATATTCATTTGTTTGTCTTTGGTAGGAAATATTAGAGTGTATTGTCGGATAAGACCTTTTCTCCCTGGGCAAAATGAGAAGAAGACAACAATAGAGTACATTGGAGAAAATGGCGAAATAGTTGTTACAAATCCCATAAAGCAAGGAAAAGACACTCGTAGGCTGTTCAAGTTCAACAAGGTCTTTGCTTCAACAGCTAGTCAAGGTTTCTAACATATGTGATTCACAGAGCGTTGTGTTCCTTGTAGTTGTTTCCCCTTTAGCTGGCTGGATGTTCAAAATTTTGTTATTTCACCACAGCAACTTTTCTGAATGACTTGATTTGTGTTCGTTTGCAGAGGAGGTATTTAAAGATACACAGCCTTTAATCCGGTCTGTTCTCGATGGGTACAATGTATGCATCTTTGCTTATGGACAAACCGGATCAGGGAAGACTTACACCATGGTATATGCCTTTTGTTTTGCGCTTGAAGCACTTTTCTTGAGGCCTTGTTGACTTAAATTTTGTTGTTGAAACTGTTATTTCTCTCCTAGAGTGGACCAGATATATCATCAAGGAAGGAATGGGGGGTCAACTATCGTGCTTTGCATGATCTTTTCCAGACGTCACAGAATAGGAAAAGCTCCATCTTGTATGAGATTGGGGTTCAGATGGTAGAGATTTATAATGAACAAGTTCGTGATTTACTTGCAAGTGATGGTCTTCAGAAGAGATATCCTTTATTCAATTTGCCTACTTTTTTTTTTGGCATACAATATTTCCTCTTGTTACTCCTGCCCTGCATTTTTTTTCTAGCAGTAGCTGGTTCCAAGCTCAGAAACAAAAGTTACGCTTTGGGTAGTAGACAGTCAGCACAAAAATTTTGTCAGATTTTTGTCATGGATTTAAAAACTACTAAGTATGATATCATTGGGCTGTCCTTTAGTTGTGACGTGTTGTATCGCTTGAATACAGACTTACATGGGCTATATCCTTTGCTTCATCAACTTAGTGTAGTCCAAAATTAGCAAGAGGTACCACATCATTGATGTGTGTGGCTGATGATATTAATCCAAGATTACAGGATTTGAGTGGAGATTAATATATTGGCACTTGGATGGGTAAGTTTATAGAGGTTGGCTTTATTGCAATGGTAAATTTATTCCCTTGTGATTAAAAGGTCACGATTCTAAACATGGATATAACCTCTGTGCAATGAGAGGGGTAAGGTTGCAGTGATCCAATCCTCTCTAGCTCCAAGATATGTGAGCCTCATATACTAGACGTCCCTATGATCCTATCTGATAAGCACATTGTGCATGGTAGATGCAATGATTAGAAGAAGGATCAATAAAGTGTTCTTATAAGAGATGAAATGGATGGGACAGAGAGGCAATGATACATGGTACTCTCAGATGACCAAAGTTAGTAATGGAGTTGGCAAATTGGAAATAAATAGTTTGAAGAGAATGTAATATGTGTGAAGAGAAGTGGGGAAACAATTATTGATATATTAGGAACTAAAAACCTAAATATCATTGCTGCATATGCTCCCCAAGTAAGGTTAAATGAACCACTAAAAGCGAAAATCTAGGAAGTATGGGACGAAATGATCCAATAGATTCCATATAGGGAGTTCTTTTATAGGTGGGAATCTAAATGGCTATGTTGGAGAATATTCAAATTGGTGTATTAGTTTATGTAGAGTCTAGGGCTTTTGAGAAAGAAAAGGAGGATAGGAAATTGGATGTTGATGCGGGTTAGGATCTTATGGTGGCTAACAGGCTATTCAAGAATAGGGATAGGTGTTTTATGGGATATAAAAATGACTCATCCAAAACTTAGATTGACTATTTTATTTTAAGGAAAATAGATTGTTTGTATTGTGAGGATTATAAGAACATTCCTTTGGGGGGGAGGGGTTGTTGAGTATATAACGCAGTTTGTTGGTTTTGGAAAAGCAATTCAAGAAATGGATGAGGAATAGGGCCTAATGCAATTGACTATTGTAGGGGCACAAAGAGGTGTAGGTGAAAGTTAAATTTAAGAGAGATTATTATATGTATTGGAACAATTAGAATTTTGAGAGGTATAAAAAAACATAGGCAAAGAATGAGGCTATTTCTAAAGCGTACGAGGATTTGTATAAATGACTTAAATCAAAGTAAGAAAAGAAAAAATTTAAACTAGTTAAAGCAAAATATATGATAACAAAGGACTTGAACCAAGTGAAGTGTATCAATGATGGTGATGAGCGAGTACTTGTTGCAGATGAGGATATGAAAGAAAGATGAGTTATTTTGCAACCTTTTGACGGGGGTAGAGAGGATACCATAGTGCTTGGGGGACTTAGTGGTTTTAGAGGCAATCTAAATCGCTCTTATTATTCTCATATAAGAGCACAAGTAATGAAGATGATAATGATAGGGAAGGTTGTTGGACCAAATCACCTCCAAGTAGGGGCTTGGAAATGTACATGGGGGGAAAGAAAATCTGAGGTTTACCAAATTATTTATCACAATCCCAAGTAACAAGATGCCAGATATATGAAGAAAGAGCCCATTGGAAACCATACACAAGAACAACTGCATATATCCAGTTGTGCCAACTATAGAGGCTTAAGTATGGGAAAGGGTGATTGAAAGGAGGTTAAAGTGACATACGACTATATCAGATAACTGTTTTGGATTGGCACTAAATAGGTATACTTTTGAAGCTGTCTATTCATTAGGTGCTTGACGGATGAGAAAAGGTAGTGATCTTCATGTGGTGTTTATCAATTTAGATAAAACGTACAATACTATCCAGAGGGAAGTATGATTAAGAATTTTGTTGGACTTTCCATCACATACATCAATTTACAACAGATACATATAATGGAATAGTATTTTGCTTAAGACACATGCATGGGAGACCAAGGGTTTTCCAATTACAAATGGTTTTCATCAGCATTTAGCTTTAACTGTATCTTATTTTCCTTGGCTATGGATGATTTTAAAAACACATTTAAGATGGCATCCTTGCTGCAAGTTTTTTCGCTGATGATGGTTCAATGGACGAGATAAGAGAGGGTATTAATGCTGTGTCGGAAATTTGGAGAGCGTCCTTGGAATCTAATAGTTGTAGAATGTGTCTACTGGAAATATGGAATATAGTTTAGTAATAACATAGAATAGATGATGGAGAAGTGAGGATGAGGACTAAAAGTCTACCAAAGAGGAATTATTTTAAATATCTTAATTCAACATTTCAAACAGATACAGTGATCGTTGATGATATTGTTCATCAAATTAAAGCATACTGGATGAAGTGAAAAAGCACTTTAGTGGTCCCATGTGATAAGATATTGTTGTTCTAACTTTGAAAGAATATGCCATGATGTGGCAATTAGGCTAGTCATACTATATGGCGGAGTGTTGGACGATTAAATAGCATGATTTAAAATGGTAGTAGTGGAGATAAAGATGTACATGTGGTCATATAAGAAAAGATAGGAATCGAAATAATCTTATAGGGAAAAATCAGAGTGGCACCTGTAGAAGTGGAAATGCAAGAGATGTGTTTGAGGTATTTGGTCATTTAAACATAGACTGCCTAATAGCCTTGTTAGAATGTGTGAGAGCTTGAAGAGGCTGATTATAGAATAGGCAGAGGAAGAACAAAGAAAAGTTTGTAAGAAACCATCAGGTATTATCTTGAACACTTGGTCTTAGTTTAGGACACAACTTGTAACAGAGCTGAATAAAAGCAAAGAATTCCTGTAACTGAGCATCCTTGGTGGGAAAATGATTATTTTGGCTCATATTAATTCCTCATATTATTTATGTTTCAGCTTCCTAAATGGACAAATATGAATATCAGTCGATCTATTCAATGCTGGAATTGTGCATGTGGCCAAAATTATTACTGATATTGATTTTTTTTTTGGGTTTTATTGTGGTTAATTAACCTTAACCACTTATGTCCTCAGTCTTGTGTTTTTTCCTTATATCCTAAAAGTGAAACTGCCTCTGGTTTTGTCTTCCCAATGCTGTATCCTTTAACTTGCACACACTAGGGATCTGGAGTACTGCTCAGCCCAATGGTTTGGCTGTCCCCGATGCAAGCATGCACGCTGTCAATTCAACCAGTGATGTCCTTGAATTGATGAACATTGGATTGATGAATAGAGCTGTGGGTGCCACGGCCTTGAATGAAAGGAGTAGCAGATCTCACAGGTTGCTTTCTTGCTTTCCCGGTGCTTAGCCAATTTGTAATTTTGTGCCAACATTACTGTAACTATGATTGTCACTATCACTCAAACTATTTTTTTCCCTTTATTATTTAGACTCGTATCTACATTTCTACTGATATTTTCACCCAATTTCCTCCAATCACTTGTTTTTATTCCTTTCTTTGCAAAGCATCCTCACGGTTCATGTTCGTGGCACGGAGTTGAAGAGCAACTCTATTCTGCGTGGTTGTCTCCATTTGGTGGACCTTGCTGGAAGTGAAAGAGTTGACCGCTCTGAAGCAACTGGAGATAGGCTTAGAGAGGCACAACATATAAACAAATCATTGTCTGCTCTTGGGGATGTAATTTTTTCTCTGGCACAGAAAAGTCCCCACGTGCCATACAGAAATAGCAAGCTCACTCAAGTTCTGCAAAGTTCTCTAGGTATGCTAATTTGATGTTATAAGGTTGGAAGCATTGGTCTCTAGCATTGATGCAACTATGTATTGGTATTGGGATTCCCTAATGTTTGCATTTACCGATACTGTGATAAAATTATGATATGTTGCTATTTTGGTGATATATCACGATATATAGGCTGATATTTCCAATATATTGGCCGATATAATTGTAATATTGCTGATACGGCTCTATCAGCTTACGATTATCAGAAATTATTTTCTTTTTATATGTTTAATACTGATAGGCATTGTCTGATACTGATATGGCTGTAATCAATACTGATACGGATATTAATAGTTTCTTCCATGGTCTCTAGATTTCCTCAACATGTTAATTTTCGTTACTATTGGTTGCAGGTGGTCAAGCAAAGACATTAATGTTTGTGCAGCTTAACCCTGATCTAGAATCTTATTCTGAAACCAGAAGTACTTTAAAGTTTGCTGAGAGGGTCTCTGGAGTGCAGCTGGGAGCTGCACACAGCAATAAAGTCGGAAGGGATGTTAGAGAACTCATGGAGCAGGTCCATATCCATTGCCTTTCTCATTTCTAATAAATGTTTTGTTTAATCTTTTCAAAATGTCCAGCTTTAGAAATGAAAGTTTGAGGGGCATGTGATTTTCTCCTTGTCAGTGTCCTAAACTACCGTGTCAACATTTAAATGTTAAGTGCTTACATGGAGAGATGATATATAAGCTCTTAGCAGCTGCCCATTTTTCTATTTTGATAGCAACTATTTTTGTTGAAGGCATGGATGAAAATAATGGTATCAGTTCAGTAGCGGTCATCGCTGTATCGATATCATACATATATAACAATTCATATTAATGTTAGATATATTGTAAAGGAAAACAATTTCTAAAAATTGTAAGTTGACAAAGCCGTATCGGCCGCTATTTTGAATATTGGCCAATCTATCATGATATATCGCCAATGTGAAAATATATTGCGATATTGTCGCGGTAAGAGGGGCCTCTCCGATATTTGCATCAATGGTTGAAGGTGGTGTTGGTGATATACATGGGAAACTGGGGAATATATTGCTAAATCGAAAATAGCCGACATTCCAGCTGTCATCCTTCATATCCTATTTGGACTCTAAAAAAACTTGAAGGAAAGAGGTTGTCTTGAGGAAATATAACTATATTGTTTGAATAATATTTCCATGGAAAAAGAGTGAACACTGAACAGAGATGGTGGCGTGTAGCCGAGGTGATTCTGTAATATGCATCTATTATTCTCATGATGAACCTGTGCCATAAAACATGGATTAGAGGGTACAGCAGTGATGTAAACAAGAAATAATAATGGCTGAAGAGTTTGGATTTTGATCAGAGTTGTATACTTTTTATTTGCATAACAATCAAGGAATAGGTGTGAAAACATGGAAGGGGTGATAAGCATGGCATTGCAGACCTGAAAAATTGGAGGCCCTTATGCAATCACTCAACTATGATGTTGATGTGTTCTGAAAATTCACGAATTGACTCTATTATTGCTGAAGTGATTGAATGTAGATTTATAAGAGAGGCCATGGGCTTGGTGTTGTGGCTTAAGTAGCAGGCATGGCGCAGATCCAGTTCTTAAATGTCAGGGGCAAGAAAAGATAGGAGCTGATTTTTCATTATCACCTGTTGAATATCAGTTGTGAATTCCTTTGAGAATCGGAACACATGAGCTTCGTCTCAGCTTGAATTGAAACAAATAGCAGTGATGACGAAGGAACTTAGGTTTATTGTTTGCACTACCTTAATTTTGCTTCGCAGCAGGTTAGTTTGGTTTATGGAATATGCGTGATAAGTTTATTCTATGTTTTTAAGGAACATGTGTAGGATATGAAAGCATCAGGGAGATCAAGGTTGTTTATCGTTGACATGAAATGTAATTTTGTGGAATTTGCATTAGTTTGTGCAACTATGGAGTGATTATCAGACTTTTCATCCTTAACTTTTGCATGATTTGCATTTCAGTTTTGTAAATGGATGAAAATATTATCGGTATCGGTCGCGCCGTATCTGTATCGGAAATATCGATTAATATTTGTCGATATCAAATGTATCAGAAGAAAAAAATTTCTAAAAATCATAAATTGATGGGGGTATATTGGCCAATATATGGGCTAAATATCGGTTAATATGTGGTAATATATCATCGATGCGGCTACTTGCGATATTGTCATGGTGTCGATAAATTTGTTTATGGGGGCCAATATTTACATTAGTTTTGGTTTTTTGCAATTAGTGAAACACATTTGGCTATCAAAGCCTCAAAGCTTTGTATTTCCTGGATGTAAAAAAACTCAATGAGAAATGTTAGCAGCAATTTGGTAGTTGTTTACTTTGTTTTTCTATTATTTTTGTAGGTTGCATCCTTGAAGGAGACTATTGCAAAGAAAGATGAAGAAATTGACCGTTGGCGGCTTATCAAGGCTACTGCCAACAGTCAGAAGCGTGGTATGAGCTCATCAAGGACCGGGATTTCCTCTCCAAGGAGACATTCCATAGGGCCCACACGACTGGTCCAGGAACTTCCAGGGGTAAAAAGGTCGGGAGACATTAAGATATTGTCTTCTGATATAGACAACTGCTCGGAATATAGCGATAAGCAGCAATCTGAGTCCGGTTCTCAGCATTCTGTGGATGGATTTAGACACCCAAAAGAATCACTGGACGTTAATGGCCTTGAAGTAGGTCAAAATTTTTCCGATGATGTAGATCTACTCGGTTTTGGAGATGTTGACTCTGAGGAGAGATTAAGTGACATATCTGATGGAGGCCTGTCGATGGGGACAGAAACAGATGGCTCAATGTGTAGTGTTGTGGAGTACACTCTCTTCCCTGAAGTGTCTAAACAGGCAGATTACAGAGACAAGTGAGTGCTCCCTTTTACCACCTGGCTAGATTGATGCACAAAGATTCTTTCACATTTTCAGTCTTAGTAAGCGGAGAAATTTTTAAAAATTGACCCATTACTTATTATTCTGTTAAAAAAAAAAGAGTCCTGATTAATTCAATAATTCAAATATATATCCACAGGAATTAGTTTATCAACCTCTGGTACAATACATCAGATAGTTGAATCCTGTGGTGATCAAAGATTTAGAGTTCTTTTTTCCTTGATGTCTAGGGATGAGTAAATAGCAATACATTATAGTAATCCCAATACAAGAAATGTGATACGTTATTAGATTTTACCAGTATATGTTGAAATTGTTAAATATACGTTGACACTTCAGGGAATGCCTGACATGTGGGACATGTATGCCATCTCTAGAATTGTTAAGTTTGCCACACATCACAAGTTCATGAAAACCAGCACATGATTTTAAAGCCAGGTACTATTAGCAATAAAACTTTAATAGAAAAATAACCGTAAAATAATTCAAAATTCAGTTCTTGTGAAGTAGTATTGGGAGGTTTCAGAAAAATTGGCCCTTTTTTCATATTTTCTCTGTTGATTATTTTCACTGATTAGTGCCCTCTTGCAAACTTCTACTCATCATATGCTTTTTTTTATTATTAGTCTTTGTTACTTATTTATCTTTTTTTTTCTGGTGCAAATTTTTTGGGGTTTATCTATTCCGAGTTCTTCAATGTGAATGATGCATTTGACTCTTTCAGGCCAAATTTGCCATCTAAAATTCCCAAACCCCCACAGAAGCAGGTGCCAGGATCTTCTCAGCTGTCACTTAGCAAGGCATCCTCAAAAGCTATATCAAGTATGTCTTATTTCATTAAAATTATGTGATTTTTGGCTCGTTTATTGTTTTCATATCTCATGTCCATATTAAACAAGATGTGCTAAGTCCCTTTGTGACACTCAGCAACACTGCCATTCAATAATCGGCCTTACATGAGCACTTTAGGCTTAGAGCCCCTTGCCCTGTAAGCTAGCAGTGAAGCCAAACAAACTCAAAAAGAAGGCACACAAGGATGAAAATGCCTAGGGAGAATGTAGAGAGGTTGTTTTAGAATGAAAAAGCTGAAATGGAGAGCTAAGAATCATTGACACTATCTTAGGACTAATGTGTCGGTGACCGATAAGTATAAGACACCAACACTCGTTACATGTCGAACATGCTTTGACATATCTAAATTTTTTTAAAATTTTGACACGTTTGAACATCCTTGGGATACGATTTCGTTTAGAATTTTTTCATATCTTGTATCTTTTAAAAATTATATAGTGCAAAGCAATAAATTTAAAATATATATGTTGATTGATTATACGAAATTTGTTATGTTAAGTATTGCCTTATTTTGATAAGTTATATTATTGTCATTGTTTTACTATAATAGCTTGTTGAAAATGTGATTGCATTATTCGTTTGTGTTAGTTCGATTGCATACTTTCTCATGAAAAGTTTTTGGTGAAGATACATGAAATATGCTTATTATGTTCTAATTTAGTATAAAATGGTGTTATTTATCTATTAAATTGAAAAAAATAAAACTATTATTTTAGTTGTCTCTAGCGTGTCGTACCTTCAATTCTAGAAACTTAATGTGTTCACATGTAAATGTCTTGTTGTGTTGTGCCATGTTTGTATCTCTTGTTGATATCCACGCTTCTGAGGTGTAGAGCTCTTGAAGATTGATGTGGGTGAATGACCTATTCCTATGGGTGGTGTTAAGAGGACACTTATTTGGCACCTCTGGATATCATTGGGTGACGTATATGTTTTATTTTGTTAAGTTATATTATTATTTTAGTATAATAGCTTATTGAAGATATTGTCTAACTCATTTATGTTGGTTATTGTGTTCTTTCTTATGAAAATGTTTTGGGTGAAAATATAAGAAATATGCATATTATTACTAATTTGGTATAAAATAGTATTATTTACATAAAAAAATAATAAACTGCTATTTTAGTTGAGTTTCCAACATGTCGTATCCTCATTCTTAGAAAAAATGTCATGTCGTTGTTGTGTTTGTGTCCCTTGTCGTCATCCATGCTTCTTAGGTGGACAGTTATTGGAGCTTAGTGGGGGCAAATGATGTCTTCTCATATGATTGGTGTTAGGGGGAGATCCATTAGGCACATCTGGAGCGGTATTGGGTGACGCAGCACCACCCATCCGTTTGTCTACAGTAAGGGCTTGGATAGATGGATGTTAACTCATTTGATAGTGTCTCAAGAGCAGACTTGATTAAACCGGATTGCTCGGCCAACCCGATCCGACTAACAGAGATTTTGTATGGTTTGGTCTAGGTATTTTAGTATTATAGATAGGCATTATTAAAAAATTAAGTTCGATTAATTTTTTGGTCTGGGCATAGTCACGGTCATGGCCGAAAGTATCTGGTTCAGCTAAACTCGGCCCACTTCCAGCTTGAATCCGAATTTGGTCAGGTATATCCAAGAGTGCCCCTGAGCATTTCTTCCCATATGTATAAGAACTGTTCGCCTGTTCATCTCACCTGATGGCAATTTCATGCCCCCACAAGCACCTTGTATGGCCGTGATCGCCTTAATTTTAACACTGGACCCGCATATCGACATTCAGGCTGTTCCATCTTCCAACAATATGTTTAGTGCTAGAATTCTACCATCAAACCTATTTTCTCCTTCCATTTGAGTTCATCTGACTCCCCATAAGTTTCAATGACAATTTACTTCCCCTGCCAACTTTTGCTTTGGTTTTTGTTGGAAACGCAAACATGTTTAGTTGCAGAGTGAATAAACAAAAACTTATTATGATTTACTTCTGCAAATGAATGTCAACCTTGAATTGCATTATTGTAACTGTGGAAGCAAATCAATTTAAGGAGCTTACTAAATGGTATCCGATTTTTCTCATTCCCCTTCTGTGAATTTCAGATTCTCGGAAAGTTTCAGCCACCAGCTCTTCATCCACGAAGCCGAAATCGAAGACTCTTAAACGGTGGCAGTAAGTCTTCTACTCCTGCAGCTCTCTCGATTTCGTTAGTCTTGCAGCTGGCTATGATTTGTTATTTTATGAGTTGTTCTCCCTTAGTTTATACAAGATCTAGCACTTCCAGCTTGTAGCACTTAGAATTTGTTAGATAGGCTTATCTAATTAGGCATTCCTGTGATGAATTTGAGTTTGCAATGATGCGAATCATGCAAGGGCTTGTTTGTTGTTGTTTAAACAGCTTTTGAAAAATCTTGGCAAATTTGAGAAGGAATATTACGGGTTCTCCAAATTGGTTCGGCCGTAGGTGCGATAATTTATTTCACGGGCTTAGGGAGATTTTTCTTTGTTTATTTTGGTGGTCGGGCGACTTGATGACTGCTCGAGAGATGCTCTTTTGTCACCCAGCAATGTCAAGTCTATTCATTTATTCATTCTTTCGTGTACCCGTTAGTATCAGTAGATGAATAAGATGTCATGTCATCAATAATGTCATAAGAATGGCTAAATGGTCGCCCTTCATA